>BMAV01004870.1:200996-222897 GCA_019973955.1 Trichonephila inaurata madagascariensis
TACTGAAAAAGAGTGGCCTTTGTATCTGAAGGTGCTGTTATCTGGACACTCTCGTACACAAAAGGGAAGGATTCTCTCCAAACCCCCCCCCCCAATATTTATTATAGGGATTATGCCTCGGAGCTTTCGTCTATGTACTTGTAGAACGTACCCTCACCACCACACACTAGGGGGTCTGTGTGTGCCACTACATCTGAACACAAGAAAATACGAACAATGCGATTTGTCAATTCGCACATAAAGCATGCAATAGCTTCTATTGATGTGCTTCAAAATTCAATCTCTCATGCAGAAATGTACATATAATCGTGTATGGTAATTTTATATATCTTGCATATAGTGGCACCCACAATGAGGGGGTCCAGACCTTTCCCATCGCTCTTAATTTTTTTTCCTTTTGATTATAATCCTCTACATATAGCATGTAAAATAATTCCAAACAAAGGTACAAATTTCATTTCTAATAAATGAAAGAATATTTTTTTTTCTTTTTCACTTTATTCTTTGAACTGAACTATTCGTTTGCACCCTATTGTACACTGTAGTGATTTTTGAGAGAACTTGTTATCTTTATACTCCCTATTTTGTTAAGTCACCTTGCCAAGTGCTCTGGTAAGCCCACGTGACAACAAAGTAAAAAATTCTTTCATTGCTTGTATTTCGTGATTTTACATGATTATATAAATCGTATATAATCTCATTCATTTCAGCGTGAATCCATTTTGATTTTTAAGTTGCAAGAAATATGATTTAGTGCAGGAAATTGCACCGATTATCGTAATGTCCCAGCGGTTAATGCCGAAGAATACAATAGACGATGTCTTCGTTTACCTTTTTTGAACAACGTGATCTCACAATTCAAACTACTATCGTAGAAGAAAAATATATTTTAGGAAATCTTTCATGATTGATGAACCCAATGTATAATGACGAAAATGTAAATGACTTTTAGAAATTGACCGAATTTTATTCAAAAGGCGAACCTTTATTTTTAAAATATAAAGATATTTTACTTCCCTAGTCGAAACTCATTAACACGACATAAAAACACGATTCCTCTCTATAAATATTTGAATATTATTTGTCCTGTAAGGATAAATTTATTCTAATGTTAAAAGAATATATTCTAATGTTAAAATACTTTTAAAAATTTTGAGCACTCTTTCTATGACGAATTGCACAAGCAAGAGATCTTTCTCGGTTTTCGGAAGGTTAAAAACATATTAAAGCACGACGCATAATGAACGTTTAAATCAATGATTACCATAGTGGTCTATATCGACCCCCAGGACTCCACGTCAGCGAAAAAATTATATGGGGGTCAAAAGATGTAAGTGGGGGGTCTATTATCGTGGTTCTTATTAAACTAGATCTTCAATTTAATTTTAATAGAAAATTTAATCAAGTAGAAACCAAATGTTACCTATTTAACAGATTTATTTGCTAAATTAAATAAGGTTAATTTGCACTTACAAAGCGACACAATATAAATTTTATTAAAACAAAAACCATTTCAGCTTTTCTTTCCAGAAATAAGCTAAAGAAATATAATACTAAAGGTCCCGATTTTGCTCAATTTGTCACAGACCTAAGGCCGTTTTAATACGCGTTCAACATTTAAATGCATTTGATTCAGATTTTGAAACTAGGTTCCAGAATGATTTAGCTATGGTAATTACCACAGCAGGAAATGAATTCCTATGATCACATTGAAAAGAAAAATGTCACATTACTATGGGAACTGATCGGAATAAAGACTAATGAAAATCTTAAGGCATGTCAGCAATTTTGACGTTAAAAAGGCAAACTTGTTACTTTTCCCGAATTATGGAATATAGTTAGAAAGTTTTTAATTGCTTTTCCTAGGAAGAAAATGATTCAACGTGGTTATCAATCTACAAAACAAAGAAAGAAAAACTGAACACTACAAACAGAAAATTTAAGGTTAAACCTGACAAAAATAGATGACAAATGTTGAAATATTTTTATTGCAGAACCAGAGATTCATCCTTCCCATTAGAATTATTTGTTTGTTGTTTACTTATTTTATGTATTAATTATAACTTTTAATTTAATTATGTGCTTTCTAAGTTGTAAACATTATACTTATTACAGTTAGAAATTTAATTATTTAAAAGTAATAGTAATAGTACCAGCTGTCTCTCAGAAAAACATTTAAGTTGATAAATTTGCTAAAATTCAATATTAAACAGGGGTCTACCCCATACCAAAAAACATTGCCAAGGGGTCTATGAAACAAAAAAAAAAGTTTGCGAACCTCTGGTTTAAATGGCCCTGCACTGCTGAATTCAAGTAACATCACTATCATTCCTATGAAAGTTATAAATGAAATCGCAAAAAACAAGAAGACTAAAATTTATTCTGTGACTATTTGTAAGCCTATAGATGTAGACTGGAAACTGTAAATGAAAACCCTGTAGTATATTATTCTTTTAGTTTTGTAATTACAGATTAAAGCGAGCTTTTTTTATTCTGACTTTAAGTTTCTACAGCAATGAACTTGCTTTGTTTTTATTTTTGAGTAAGGAGAAAAGTAAATATATAAATTCTTGTGCTTTCGAATAATTTTAGTATTTATGATAATAATTTACTTTATTTATTAATTCTAATTATTTATTCGATAAATTATATTTTTTACATTTTTTTTTTTATTTTTATTAATCGATAAAATCAAAATGTTTTTCACATTATATTGGAGTATACCAGAATGCTGGACTTAAGACCGTTGACCCCTCTCCCCGGAAAAAATTCTGAGTGCGTCACTGCAATACAAAATCATCGCGATGCATTTCTTGTTGATCTGGAAACAACTTTTTGTCGAATTTCTGAGATATTTTATTCGCATATCGCTTTATCTACCTAAAAAAAAAAAAATCGTTTCGAGTTTCTCTCAAAAAATTCCCGATACTACTCCAAAATATCATTCCCTAGGATGGATTTCTTTTTCTGTACTGGATCAAAAATTTCCAAAACACTGTAATGATGGATCGTATTGAATAGTTATGATCTGGTATGATTTTCTCTTGTTCAGTAAAAGTCATTTCTCATTTACAGCAGAAACGAAAAAGGCATTAATTTTCAAGGTTAGGTAGTGGCATCTATAGGAGGATTTTGAAACTAATCTATCTATAAGCATCCAAAGGTGGAGGCTTTTTGGTCTAAATCAACTATCATAAGCTAGTTATTTTATTTTAGATTTTAAAATGTGTCGGGAGCTTTTGGTTCATCCTTCATTTGAAATATCTTTCTTAATCATTGTTAAATTTAAAATTTTGTACTTAAAAAAATTTAATTTAAAAATATTTGATATTTTTTTTTTTTATTTACAATTAATTGTGTAGCTCTTTTACAATTAAAAAAGCAACATACGTATAAAATATAAGCATTTTACAAAGCACGTGCCTTTATTTACCCAAACTGTATTATATGCCAATGCAAACATTCATTCATTTTATAGTTTATATTATGTTATTTCTGTAATCATGAAATGAGTAAAATTTTGAATATATAGTTTTAGCAAGTGTCATTTGTTTTAAGTATGAATACTTTTATATAGGTGAGAAAACTAATTCAAGTATGAATCACATTCACAAAAATCGTTAATTTCGAGTTGACAACTACGCAGAATTAAACATTAATCATACACAATAAGGGGGAAACTATTTGAATAAACTTTTATTTTTATGAAACTTATATCAATTTCTGAATAATATTGAACTTAATATATACTAAATAAATTTTTACTATTTTATTTTTGTGATTTAAATTATGTTAGAAAAATAGAAAGATTGATTTTGTTCAATTCATAATTTTTTTTTTACGTTACGAATGCTCTTTGCCTTACTTTCAGTTACATTGGTTGTAAGGGAAAGTTCTTTCGCAAAGGGGGAGGGGAAAGAGCAGTCAAGTTCTATGGAATTTGAGTATAAGGAAAAGTTTCGTGAGATTTTCCGCGATAATACTGCGTAACACTTAGTCATTGACTTCTGATGACCTTCCTGATCTGGGTTGATCTTTCAAAGAATCACCCGACAGAAATTTTGCAAACCATCTTTGGCATGTTCAAGCTCTTACTACATTTTCTCCAAACACATCACACGTTTTTCTTTTTTCCAGTCCATTGCGCTATTCTCTTTTTGGAACTCATACGACAATGTCTTCCACGCACTCTTACTTCACTTATGCTGACAGTTGTACTTACTAAAATAAGAAAAAAGTGTATAAATAATCAATCATATAATAAGCTGTTTAAAAACCGGTTTCATTCGAATCCGAATTCTTGTTAAAATTTGACAACGCATAAAAGTGCACGTGTTCAAAAGCTACAGAACTTTCCCTAATACCCAATAGAATGATTTTTTGATACAACTTTACCAAGTATTTGGTCTTTTCGTTCATAAAACTAAACTGGAAAATATTAAGATAAAATGCCTATCCTTAAAATTATTAAAATTTATAGGATATATAAATTAGGAACTAAATATATATTTGATTTGAAGATGACACACATTCTCAAAATTTCTTTTAACGCTTATAGAAACATCTTTATTATAATTCATGTGTATCAATTTTATATACATATTAAAAAATGATGCCATAAAAAAATGCAGTCGATTTTATGTCTAATAGAGAATCTTGCTCTAAATTCGTTATTACAAATCTATTTGATTTAAGACTTTACCGATCTTTCCAGACAGATGTAATATAGAGAGTTAATTGCTATTTTTCTCTTTGCTTTGTGTTATACCAATACAAAGCAATGACATTTCGTTTATGTATGTCATAAAACAAAATTGCTATCATAGGTCTGATTTTTAAGGAATCTGAAACTGATGTGAATTGCATATTTTATTTCTATTGGAAAAGAATATTAAATTGGAAGTATATTTTCTGCTGAAAAAATAGTGGTTTTACTTATGTGATTAAGTTAATATTGTTTCTTAAAGTGTTCATCCTGAAGGTAAAGGTACGTTTCTATGGGTTGATATGAAACATGACAAATTTTCTCAATTATTTATGTTTGCAAAATTATGAATCCATTATTTTTACCTAAGTAATCATACAATCGATGGATTTATGTTTTTAGAACTATTACAAATATTGTGAACTTTTACAATGTTATGAGATTTTAAAGTCATCGGCAAAATGTTTTTATAAAACGTAAGTTTTGATAAATTTTATCGCAACTCCTTATTCACGTACATAAAATTCTTAATAGGAATCTAACTTAAAAATTTTATTATCTGCGATGAAAAGAGAAAATACAAATGCTACGAATTTCACTTCTTTTATATGTAAATTATTTTATATTGTAGGTGCATTCTTTCTTCTACGCACAAATACTTCTGCTTCGCATGAAATAAATCTGAAATAATAGTTGAATTTTATAGTATTTTTAAATTTTATTTTATTGGAAGGGAATCTCTCTTTCCTGAAACGTAGAGAAAATTAATGGTAGTGTATAATTAATGACTGATAACGTAAAATTAATGGATGACGTTTGAGAAAATTAATGGTTGTGTGAGAGTTTAGAAATCAAATATTTGGTTTATTTATGTCACAGCTATTAGAGTTACAGAGGGCTTAGAAAATTATCTGAGGTAGGAGGCAAAACAGCCATTCTCTTCGGTGTTTCCCATGGGCTGCGGATAGCCCAGTGGTCAAGGTATCGGATCATGGCTGGCATGTCTTGAGTTCGAGCCCAGTACCACTATAGACCGGCCGTGTAGGGCAGCGATGCACGTTAATCTATCGACGTCCTCCCGTTGATATGATGTGGTAGCTAGGAGAAGGGGGTACCAGCTCAGGTGTCGTCCACGTCACTTGACCATGGTTCAAAATTACGAGGAACGTCGCCTAAAGCCCTCGTGTAGTTGAACAGTGCGACGTTAATATTCATTCACGTCGATGTTTCCCACAGAATCCCCTCTACTCCATGGTCTTGGAATGGGAGGGTATCTTTCCGACACTTCGAATTACATTCGGAGTTTCCGGCTCGCAGGTGTCCAGCCGTTGGGTTTTCATGCTCATAGGTTTCCGGGAAGATGTCAGACGACAAGACCCAGCAATATTTAGGGATACCCATGTGCATAGGAACGGTGAGAAGCCGATTTTTTTTTCAGCTGTGTGATGCGAAAACGTTACAATAGCTTAACCTTTTATCTACCGCATTATGATTTACTGCAATTTTTTTTTCATGCAATTTTTTTTTTTAATTACTAAATTGAAAATTGGGGGGATATACATAAACAACATACTCAACTTTGGGCCATTTAATCTGTTAGAGCTAATTAATTAATTAAAGATAATCAACTACAAAATTCATTATATACACTGATCATTTTTTTAAATCAATAGTCAAATCGTGTTCTAAAGTCTTTATTAACATACAAAAAAAATAAGACACTTACGTTTTGACATTAACTATTTTTTTGGCTCAAAAATGACAATCTTCGCAATCCGCTGAAAACGCCGTCAGCTGAAAACGCAATTTCTGCTATAAAATTATTCACCTTCCCCGCTAAAATACTCATCATAGAACCCGTGCTGCCAAATATCTTGAAAGAATGGATTTAAAAGAATATTCCTGCTAAGTATCGTCAAAGTATTCACAAAAATGATTATTCTATGAAATTTTAAAGTGAGTGGTACTTATAAGAACTGTGTCGGTAGATAAAGGGTTAAATGTGTCTTAAGATAACATTTGACTTTTCCAGCCTTGAAAGTAACGATGAAATATTTCAAAATTTCGATTATTTATTTATAGCTTCTCTCCGGTTGTAATTATTATTTGACTGGATAGTTAAATTACTTCATTTAACCCTTAACTTCGCAATTTTTTTAAAAATTTCTATGAAAAAATTAGATGAGCTAGTTTTCAAGTAATAATAAAAGGGAAAAATATGAAAAAAAAATATATATTAAGCAGTTTTAACTTCAATTTCAGTCATTTTTTGTTTGTTACAGTAGTGCAACATTGCGCAATAGTGCTGTAAATTACAAAAAAAATTTATATGAGGATTTTATTATTCATCATAAAATGTTTAAATTTCTTACCTGGTAATTTTTTTCGTCAATAAACAAGAGGAAGCATAAAATATAATGGATTCTTTTTATAGCAAAAACACAGTTCTTGAGGCATCAGAGATTTTTATATTTGTGGTGAGATTTCTGGGAAAAAAAGTACTTCCATCTAGTGACAAAATTAGCATGTATTTCGTTGCAGTAATCCTTTTTTTTTCCCTCAGATAAATGATTTGTAGGTAATTAAAAAATATATCGAGTCTGTTAAATTAAAATGAATCATATATTGCAGAAATGCAACAGTGCTGAAGTTAAGGGGGTTAACACAATATATATTGCTTCCAAACCAATGGTGCCTAAAATACTTTGACGGGTTTTTTTTTTCTTTTTTCTACCTAAGGAGGGTGAACTTATGCATCAAGGACTTAAATTAACTTAACGGAGAAAACTAGCACTCACAGGAAATTACTGTGGGTGTCAACTTTGTCGAGCAGAATTTATTTAAATATCAAATGTTTGACAAATCCCTCGTTTCAGAATTTTAAAAAAACATTTAACAAGAGGATTTAACTGTATATTTTACATGACACTAAATGCTCTTGGTATTCATAAGATAGTACAGCCTAGAAAAAACAATCCATAGAGAGTAAAAAAAAATGTTTACAGTATTTTTTCCCTTGTAAACAAAAGAAATGCTTTTATATAAGTTGTAACCGATTAAAATAACTTAAAGTGCCGAATAATTCTGAACTAAGCAAACTAATGCCAAAACTAACTAAAATTCTGCCAACTAAACCCACTATCTTGTACAAACTTTAAAAAAAATTAGCCTCAACAAGATATTTAAAAAAATGTTTATATATATATAAAAGAAAAGTTTTAAAAACATTAAAAAGTGGTAAAATTAAAATTAAAAAAGTAACTTGGTAAGGATTTTAAAAAAAGTTAAGTCAATTCCTACTAAGGTCAACAAAGAAAAATTTTATTTTAGTTACTTTTTATTAAATAGATACAATTATTATAAATATATATTTATACATATGAGAGAGAGAATCACAGTATTGTGACAAAATAGAAAGTGATTTTCCTTGCAATTTTCCATTTTCCCTTCTATATAGGGTGTTGGTATGATGTTTTTGTTTGTTACGATTTATTCATTTAAAGAATTTAATTATTCCAATAAAATAGTATAGTAAAAAAGAAATCAGAAATTAGACCATCCCATGTAAGATGCGAACCTACGACCTCTGGATTAGGAGCCTAACGCTCTATCCGTTGCTCTACAGGGACACAATGAACGATAAGGCATGGATGTTTGTAAATGTATAGTGCCTTCGCGGCATGGGGGTACCTAAATAGCCGTCGAGCCTCAAGTACTCTCGTGAAGTTGGTGGAAAAGAAAGGAAAAGAAAGAGTTTGGACGCCCCTGACCACCCCTAGGGTGTTCTCCTTCAAAATTGGGGTGAAACCGAACAAAGTCGTACTGTCACGAGCATGGTGCTCAAAGCTAAGACTAACGAAAGGCGTAAAAATATAAAAGAATACAGGCGCGATGAATTTCGTGGACCTTGATCTTATGTTACTGCTGATCAGGTTGTATAAGCAACAACAACATGAACGAGTTTCCTTTCTATATATTCTGTTGGACTAATATTTTTTTGTTTATTACTCTGTATTCATTAATTACATTTAATTAATGAATTATTTTAAAAAAAACTATTAAAACACATCAAGTGACATTAACTACAAGTTTAAAAAATGTATTTGAACTTGAAAGGATGAATAGAAATTATTTTATTAACGATTGAAAATTTGAGCAAGATATATATATAGGGAGAGAGTGATCAAATAGTAGATTTTGAAAAAAACCAAGTTGGCGAAAGAAAAATTCTCACAGAACTCACACACAGAATCTGAGATATCGAAAACATCGTAAAAAATATTTTCCCAGAGAAAATCATCTATTTTTCGACATGATTTAATTTCTGAATATAGCAGACTGGCCACATCGGGGCGTAACTTTAATTAAATTTAAAGAAACTGCACTCTTAAGATACATTTCAGCAATCTCATTAAACTACAGATTAAGCAATTTGCTACAATTAAGTTCCAAGTTTTTCGTAATTAAACTCCATTAGGTACCTAAATATTATAACAATAAACAATCGAAAGTGTGGAGTTAAGACTCCGCAAAATCAACATTACATTAAGAACTTCCCAAACTTCTAATTAAATTGTGGAACAGAGCAGAATATCCAATTTATCAGAAATCTTCTGCTGATTAGATACCCAGATTTCGAAATTCTCATCTTCCTCTGATTTTAATTATTTTTCGGTCCTTGAAGTTTCACCACCAAGGAAAAATATCCCGTTTCGTTCCAATTTATAAAGATCTCGATACCTCCAATTACCTAATCTTGCTTCATTTAGTAGTTCGTGATAACACAGATACCTAACAGTCCTCGAATTTCTAGGAAGTTGGGTAATTTCTGTTACTTTACGCCGACGAAATTCGATTACAATTAAAGTATAGCTGAGGATGGAATTCTACCGGGAATCACAGTTACAGTTCGTTTCATTTTAGTTTACTCTTTCCTTTGCCTGTACCGCGGATAGAGTGCGAGGTAATTGTTTAGACAGAAATTCCATGAAGATCTTGTGTTCTTGATGTAATTTAAGTTGTTGGATTCAGAATTAAACATTTGTTCAAATAATATTTAATTAATGATACAATTTTAACATTTTCTTCTTGTTTGATTATTACTTTGGCTTACAACTGAAAATATTCGGTGACTGTTGAACTTTATTCCTGTTTTGAAAGTTGCAAAACGTTAAGATCTGTTAAACAGAAATTGTTTTCTCCATAATTTCACGGAAATTTGGGTCTCCGAAAAATGCAGTGCTTGGAGATAGTTAAAATTAAATTCCATGATAAAAATTTACGATTTCAGATCGAGGCCCACGAAATTCATCTTGGAAAAGGGCTAGATGTACGCCTGTCGCTAACCGTAGCTTTGAGCACCATGCAGGTGACAGAGCTCTTTCTTTTTGTTAATGTTAACTGCTGTCCATGAAATTATTTCGAAGGCTTTGGAATGCAATAATCATAATTGACAGTATTTGTTAAGGATTTCCTTATTTTAGAGGATTTGCTTAATTATTCCTTTTCTACCACCCACCCACCCTTTTCCAATACACCACAAACGCTGTCTTACGTGTTAAGCTATGGCATTTGGGAGATCACGCAAATTTTAATCGGTATTTAAGGGTTTAATTATAAACCGTACATATTATTAAGATAAGTGTTAATTTTTGCATATAATTTTATATATGTGAAGCCCATAGAGTCACTGTTAATTAATAAACTGGTTCTTAACTTAGTATTGTTAAATTAATTATAGAATGCATTGCTCAGTACTAATATATTTATAAATTTATTATATCAGTGTAAATATGTATTTTATTTTTTATTATGTTTTATTGTATTTTGTTTGCTTACTTTAAGTAAATTAATAATTTTTAAAATAATCTTTTGCTTCCAACTTTTCAATATGCTCGCATGCCCCTCGAAGGGTTAACACGCGTCACTACGTGGGCGCGCCCCACATTTTGAGAAACACTGAACTGAACACTTTTTTTAAACCCTCGCAGCAGTACTTCTCAAACTTTCAGTATGGGCGATCCAATATTTAATCATAAATTTCATCGCCCTCCCCCCCTACGTACAATAACAATATATTGAATTCAATGATACTATACTTTGACGCTAAAGCGTACATTGAGCAGTACTGATCCATTTGTAAGTATGATATCAGTTTAAATGTGTACTGTATTTTTTATTATGTCAAAATGTGTTTTGTTTGTTTACTTTCAGTAAATTAAAAACAATTTTTGATACAATATACTCAGCCCCCTCGTACAGGGGGGCAGCCCTACAGTTTGAGAAATGCTGCCTTAGAGTGTCCATGTAAGATTGACATCAAATTTTGCAGTACAGTCTTTAATAAATAAGCAAAAAAAACTTTTAGACGACTCAAAAGGAAATATCATGTTTGCAAATAAGTTCTGAAGGTATAATTGTCTTCGAAAGAAATGTAGTGATTATTCAGTGAAAAGTGACATTCTTAAAACAACTAATTTAAATTTGATTTTCTATACACAGTATTTTAGTTACTGATTTGGTGAAATAATACAAACTTTTGTACTTTACTGACATAATTTCTGGTCATTTTTAAAAGATTCACTTTTATCAAATTAAATTGAATGTTTGTGAAAATAATCGGTTCTTTTCGTAATAGTTCTTATAACAAAGTTCTTTATGCATTAAAACAGTGTAATGCGTCCCATTTTATTGAATTAAGCACTAAAACAAATGGATAAAAAACTAAAATTTATAAAATTACCGATAATTTTTGTACAGAAATACAATTCCTTCTATGCTAGATCTATAACCTGTTCATGAAATCTATGCTATATATCCTCAGACCTTGCATACAAAAACATTAAGAGCTATCTTGAAAAAAATATGGGGAAAAATTTAATTAGTTACATAAAATAGGTATAATACTTTAAATGTTGTATTAAAATTGATTAGTCTTAATTTAGTATTATCGTTATACACTGAATAGTTCTTATTTCTTTATTGAGAAGCACACTAAAATATTAATAAAAATTTAGAGCAATTTACTAAGAAAAGAGAACTTTATTTTAGCTCGGAAGATATTTTTCATTCCTGCTTTCTTTCACAACCAGCAAACTATTCTATCTGATAACCATGTGAATTTATCAATATCATCAAATAAGTTAAAATTTGAAAACAAATACCTTGCTTTTTAAACATTCACTTAAACCGATGATTGAAAAAATTATCCTCCTGCTAGAAAAAACTATCAACTAAAGAGATACAGATCAAAATTTCATTTTATGAAATAGTGTTGCGTTAAAAATACAAGCTGGTTTTTGCCTAACAAATAAGGCTTTTAAAAAGAATTCCACAATCTTTATACACATAAACACTTTATTTAATTAAATATTAAAATGACTTTGACATTTTTGTGCAATTGAATTGAGTTTAATTTTAAGCCTTTAAAAAATTAACACCTAATTAACAATGGGAAAAGGACATTTTATTGAATGTTTTTAAATATTTGCAAAACAGTTAAACTTTATGGATAAATCAGTTTTAAAAAAATTAATTGCATTAATAAACCATTCTAATGAATATGCAATAATTAATGTACGCACTTTGGCATGTCGTAATTTAGTTGTGATTAATCCTAAGCTCTTTTTTTTTATTAAATAAAGAGAAAAGCGTTTAAATTAAAATGATTGAAAAATTAATACCTTAAAAGGTTTAAGGTATTTCCCCTTTTTTTTTTATAACTTCTATTTTGCGAATAGGTAATTTTTTAGTTTATTTGAAAAACCGCAAGGCTATGTATTTGATTTTCTAACAAAAGTAATGACAATTTTTTTTTTATTGCTAATGCATTGGTATCTTATTTTTGTTATAACTAATGATACTAAGATTTATCATGTTTTTAGCAAATCCCGTGGAATGCATCTATTTATGAAATTCCTTATCTCTCTTACATTTTTTTTTATTATTTTTTTTGCAAAACTCCTCATGCTCCACATTGCATAACATGAGGCTCACAGACGTAAGTGGGAACATCATTATAAAATTTAGAACAAAATTAAAAATACATTTAAGAAACAAATATAAAATAAAAGTAAGGGAGAAAATACACAAATATTAAGAAAGGGTTTTATTACAAATTATTTTAGATTATTTTTACAAAGATTTTTATTACAAATATTTACCTCTATATATAATACAAAACTTTAAAAATCTATACAATAAACAAATTTTCTTAAGACATTAAGGCTTTCAGTACAATTGACCAACTAAGACAAAACAGATGGCCAGAAAACACATAAACGTTTCAATTCCTTTTAAAAATTCTTTCTTAAATTAAATACTTAGAAACTTTATTAAATTTTCAATCAAGAAATTTGAGCCATCCAAACTTAAAATCAAAGTTAATGCCTTAAAATAAGCTCGGATGTTTCAAAAAATTTACTACAAATCAACGTGTTCACACCTACAGCATCAAATTCTTTCTTCTTCATTCCTCTTCCTTCTTAGCATGTTTTGAAGCTAAAAATTTTTTATATTGTATTGGGTTTTGTAATATATTGTTACATATTTTCATGATTTCTTTCCGCTTTATTGAAAAGATTTGCTTAACATTGTATCTGCAAAGTTAATGAGCTTATTTTTTTCCAACGAGGTTAAGATTTTTTAATCTATTATTTCTTTATATATTGATTGTGGAATGACATTTTATAAAGAAAATTGCATTATACTTTTAAGTAATATCTTTTCTCTATTAAAAATATTGCCTTGTGTATGTTCACTGATTTCTTACAGTATCGTGACCCAGGTAGCCCAATGGTTATGGACGCGTGGCCGGCGTATCATGAATACAAACCTTAGAGCCACTGAAGCCCCACCATGTAGAGAGGTAGATCACACCATAAATTTGTCGAAGCTCAAATCCTCCCATTTGTTTGGTGTTTAGTTTTGGGAGTTGTCAGGACACGTGAGGTTCAAAATTTACCAATCATCAATGGCCCTCGCGTTGCTTTATAGTGAGTCGTTAAAAAATTCGCCCACACATTCATTCCGACAGCATCGAAATATTTGCTAAATATCACCGAATATAAATAAATGCGTGTACCTTACACTCATTCATATTATTTTAATTGTCATGGGCGTACTCAAGTCTAGTGATGGCTTTTGGTGAAATATGTGTTATTGTGTATAAATTAACTATCATTTTTCCTTTAAGAAAGAAACTATTCAGTCTATGCCAATTTTAAGACATATTGTTTTCATTTTGAAGATTTCTAATTTGTTACAACATATACGTATGAATTTTCTTCACATTTAAGTTCCGTCTATGTATGCAATGTCTTAATAATTCTTGAGATCCTGGGCTCCTCTGAAAATATAAATCCTACCGGCGACCTTTCTAAGTAGACAGTAAAAAGCATAAGTTGACAGATACTTGCTCATATAGTAATATGTAACAAACGAAAGTGCATCACTTACAATCTCGCAAATCTAGGTACAAACCGACTCGGCCGACTGCCACCTTTCGACTTGACTATTTATGGTGGTAAGCCTAGAATTACACATGAATGACAAACATGACAAAAAAATGGAGTTGTTGCTAGTGGGCATACAGTTTGAAATTCCCGATTGTTCGGATAGTATGTCTGGAATAACATTTGACGATTAAAAATAATCGTATTATGATCTTATTGAAGCAGAGTTCAGTATGAGACGAGCTTCCCTCCCTCCGAAACTGAGGTTCGGGGCTCGGGTTCACAGAGCCCACGTCTTTAAGCATTCCTATGCATATGATAGCCTTAATACAACCCTAACAATGCTAGAATCATCATTTGATTTTAAACATATTCTTATTTCTAAGAAAATTAAAAATTGCACAAATAAACTTATAAAACGAACTTCATTAATGGAATCCAATTTTTCACTACCTATGGTAACTTTAAAAGCTATTTGAACAATTTTAATTAGTTTCCGTCATCTTCTTGAGATTATAATATTGGTGGCGAGTAAAATGTAAAATATGTGTTCCTTCATTAATATAAATTGACCACCGAGTTTTTTTTTTTACCAGCTTATTTCCACCAGAAGTGTTCGTCGCCAAAAGCCCTCATGTAGCTGAACAGTGCGACGTTAATAATCAATTAATCCACCAGAAATGTTTTTGAAAAGTTCTGCAAAGTTATTGTAAATATTTGTAATCCTTCATGACTTCATTTTTTTTCTATCCTTTCTAATGTATGTTTCATACTTACTTCTTCAAGCCACGTGTGATACTTTGCGGTGCATGATTTTCAATAAAAAGAAACAATTATATATATATATTGGAAACAAAATTTCAACACATTGCATTTTCACATTGGATCACTACTTATTAGCTCATATCAAATTGTACCTAAACTTACGATCATTTAACGGTGTATTCAAAGCTAACACAACAAGGTTTTACTCTTGGTGCCGAAAAAAAGTTCCAAAATGTGTGCATTGAACGGTTCTTAAGGCAAATTTATGGCGATCGTTAACCAACCAGTAACCCTGACAACTTAGCACACAAAAGAATCGCCTAAAAAGGCCCGATTTCTCAAAGCCTCTTTATCACCGTAATCATTATTTCGGAAAGGGTTTAACATTCCCCAAGATTACCCCTTTATGTTAATTCAAGGCAACATAAAAGGGTAATCTTGGAGACAGTTTTATTTTCGGTAAAATCCGTATTCTCGTGAAAAACTAATGTTATTTTACCCCATAATGGACCACCCCATAAAATGGACGCATACAAAGAATTTAATTTGAATGGAGATAATTTGCAGAAATTAAGATGAATTTTAAAAAGAGCTTATGTTATATTAATCGTTTTTAATAATAAAAATTAAAAAAACAAAATTAAGAAACTTTGAGAATGAGTGGAAAGTTTTTAATTTTACGCGTTTATGTGCAATTACGGGAAATGCGTACAATTTACACACAAAATAGGAACATTTGTTTATTGGTTAAAAAGTAGGTATAAAGACCCAAAGCATTTACTTTATCTTTCATTAAAATGTTTGGTTATAATCATAAAATAGTTCAATGTTAGCCACAGATTTACTATTCAAGTATCGTATTTTAAATCCACACTTTAAATTAGTGAGACAACATAATATTTATAATCCTTTCATTTGTAATCCTAGTTTATTTTTATTTAGAAAATACATTTTTAAGATTGAATGAGAAAAAGAGTAAATTTCGAAATTGGACGAATCGAACAATATTTCACACGTATAAATACATCATTTTACGTATTAAAGAGGTATTTTCTAAGAATTTTCTTCTAAAAACAATCCAGAAAACTGGGGAAACCAATGAAAATTGTTTAATATTTTAAGCATAAACCGAGTTGAATAGCAGCTTCTTTTGTTAATTTATATTAAGTGCAATACAAACAAATGTATTCGCAAATTTTGAAATTCATTAACTTACATTACAAAAAAAAAGTAACTTCAGATTTGAAAAAGTAAAAACATTAAAGTCTCTATAAAGTCAATCACATAAAATATTTCACTCTACATTAGCAGCTATTATTTATTAAAGCTACTCAATCATATCACAAAATTATTTAAAAAAAACCTTTATTTTTTAAAATTTATATTAAAATCGTTAAACGCTTTTAGTTTAAATTTGCAAATTATAAAACAATTTTTCCTTTAATTCAACAAATCCTAAGTTTTTATTCAGGAGAGAAAATTAAGCTATAGAAATAATCTCATTTGTAAATACAAGGGTAACTTTGAAATTTTTGAGAAACACGTAGACGAGGAATTGCAAAAAAAAAATTAACGGTTTAATTTGAAAATACAAATTATTTTAACACAGCAGACGATTTTTTACTAACTTACTGCAAGTTGTTTAGCGTAGAATAAATTTTAAAAGAGAAAATGGAATTGATGTGACAACATTATCGTGCTATTATTTTCTGGGATTTTAAAGCGGGATTAAATCAAGACGATTGCATTCAACGACTGAAATTAGCATTTGGTGATGAGTATCTCTGCCATGCTACTGTATGTACGGATAATGTATCTGCCATACGAAAAATGTTAATGGATGTTAATCACTGTACCTGCCAAATGATACAGAATAACTTAACATTGGATCTGCAGCCATACATAAAATTATTCATGAAGAATTACTTATGAAAAAGTAGTTTGCCGTTGGGTTCCCCATAATCTGAAAAGCAAAAAAGGAGCGTGTCAGAATTAGTAAAGAAAACCTTAAATTGTGTGCTAAATGATGGTGGTCAGCGCATCAATTCTAAAATTTTAACGGGTGATGAATCATACATACCGTTTTTTGACGTTTCAACATGTCAAGAAAGCAAAGTTTGAGTCTTTGAAGATGATCCAACCCCGACAATAGTGAAAAGACAACGAGCAATGAAAAAATAATGTATGACGTTTTCTTCAGAAGTACGGGATTGGTCGAAGCTATCAAGTTGGAAGCACATAAGACAGTTGCATCAAGCCGGTGGACCACTAAATGTTTTCCAGAAATTCTCCAAAAAGTGAATGTTAGGGGACTAATGCTTCACCATGACAATGAATATTTCTATATAGCCAGATTAACAGTTGATTTTTTTAAACAAAAACAAATTAAAGTGTGATAGAGCATCCACCTTTTTCTCCGGATCTAGCTATGTGTGACTTTTGGTTATTTTTTAATCTAAAAAATAACTTACGTGGAACTTAATTTACTTATTACGTTTTATTCAGAAGAAGAGATTAATGAATCTATGAAAGCCTTTTTTCGTCAATTCCAAGAAATGAATAGTTTGTGACATTTAATCATGTGGAACATTTGCTTACAAAAGTGCATTGAGATGCTGGGGAGACTACTTCCAGCACTCCTAAAATTTTCTTATAACCCTAAAAACCTAAGTGTATTTCAAAAATTTCGGAGTGACCCTCGTATACTAAAAAATATTTTACACAGTACCTACCATATATTAAAAAAATATTTTAATACATAGTACTGTCTATATATTTAAATTACATGTACATTTAATATTTTTGGAAAAGAAATGAAATAATTGATTACTCATTTTGAGGGAATCAGAACAATTTTTTTTTTTAATAAAGCGAGAAATCTTGCGTATTTTTTTTTCTTTAGCATAAAACTTTTAACTTTATGTATATTTTGCCTGAATTCTGACAAAGATATGCATAGATAATTTTGTTCCTTCTTTTAAAGAAAGGGAAGAAATTAAACTTAAAGTGCCTGGAGAATAAAAAGACGTTTTTGTTGGATTTCACCCGCTTCGTGAAAGTACAGAACAGAAGTGAGAAAACTGAGTTACTCTCAGCACAAAAGCTAACAAAATGGTGAATGGCGATTTTTCCCCTCTATCAATTTGTAACTTTTTTCTTTCTATTGTCCCTGTGAACAAAAAAAAAACTTGCTTGATTCTTTTTATTAAAAAAAAAAAATGATCACCCTTTCTCTGTTTTGGTTTCCTCGGAAAAATTGCGTTTATTCTTCCTTTTTTTGTTCTTTCCTTATTATTTTCATATTAAACTTTTTTTGTTTATTTCGTTATTCAATATAACTTAAGCCAATTTTATTACATATAATTGCTTTTTAAAGTTTAAGTGTTTGTTCTTATTTTTTAAAGAAAAGTTCTGTACAATTTACGTGTAACTGATTATAGTTAATTAATAATAACCAATCATTCGTATTTTCAATATTGAATTCAGTCTTTTCCAGTACAATATATATCATCTGCATTAATTTTACCATATATGATTCTATCATCTATCTACTGTACTATATATCTTGTAAAATATTCAAATTTATTAAATATATAAGGCATTTATTACTTTTCTTATAATGCTCTTATGAAATAATCCAAAGATTTTTTTTATACTACTAAGTTTCAACAAGCTTTTAAAATATCGTTAACCATGTATATTATATAACTATCCACAAATACAATTATTACTCGCTAACTCAATTTCATTTAAAAATAAGACTCAAAGATTTTATAGAGAGATTTTCATAATTATAACCAACTAATGTCGTTCATCTAGTTTAGTGGTTAGCAACGCTGACTGCTGGGTTGTAGAGCTTGTATTCAAATCCCGGAGAAGGCATGGATATTTGTAAGTGTATAATGATTTTGCAGCATGAGGGTACTCTAAATACCATTTGAGTAGCAAGTCCTCTCATGAAGTTGGTAGAAGAGGAAGAGAGGTGGGTGGCCCCTAATCCTACTTCCAGGATTTTCTCCCTCAAAATCAGGGTGGAACCGACCCAAAACGTTCTATCACCTGCATGGTTCTCAAGGCTACGACTAACGACAGATGTACAATCTAGCCCTTTGCCATGATAAATTTCGTGGACCTTGATCTGACACAAGAGCCAATCAGGTGGCATTAGTAACAACGAACAACAATGATAGCCTACTAATTAGGGTTTTGTCAATTTATCTCTAGAAATTAATAATAAGAGATTTTTCATTACTTTTTAATATTTCCCCCTATTATGTAATACCAAAAACACATTTAAGTAACCAGAATATAATTTATAATTTTAAATACGTTTTTCTCTGAAGAACAGAGAATGATTAATGTTTCAAACTCGTTTACATCATAAAACGAAAACTTATTGAAAAATATAACTCTATATGCGACATTACAATTAAGAATATATTTTAGAATTTAAGTAAATCAATTTCAAAATTCATTGTTGTAACTATATATACTGGAGAGAGAATTTCTACTCGCTAGAATTAATTGTCACAATCAAAGAATTTAATTTTTATATTTAGTAAGTTGATGAAAATATTTATCGAATTTCGGGATTAGTCTTTTAATTTTATGGTAAAAAGATCATAGAAATTTATTCATCCTAAATTTTCGTTGGATACACTGTTTTAATTTAACGATATAAATGAGGAAACAATAAAAGTAATTGGGCTATTCTTGCTATTACAGAATGCGTGCATCCACACAGGATGCAAGGGGGAAAAAACCCACTCTATACTTTTTAAAATAAATTTGACAATTTAGAAACAAGACAGATTAATTAATTTTAACAGATTTCAATGTTCCATTTTGTAAGGCATGCTTTTGAGAATAATTAAGTTATTTATTTAGAGGAATGCGTTGAAATGTCATATTCAGTCTTGCCATTGAAAGAAATCTTGATTTTCACGTAAAAATATCTTTTAGATGACATACTGTACGTGACAGGAAAGAAAAGACCTCCATACATTCATCGTGATGTTGCTGACATTCTTTACACAGTTGAATTTTCAGAACGCTTTTTAAATAAAATTATGTCACTTTGTTAAATAATGTTATAATATAATTCTGATTTATATGTGAAGAAAAATTAACTAGTATTTATTATTATTATAGTGAGACTGAGACATTATAATAAAATTTTAAATTTTATCTCTTGATTCGATCATTAAACAAACACCTAAGACTTATATATTTAATACGTGTAATTACCTGAAGAATTTTACTTATGTTTATTTTTAAGTGGAATAAATTACCGTATTCACTCGAATTTTAACCACTATAGATTCTAAGACACACCCCAAATTCTCTACATGTTTTAGAGAAAAAATAAAAAAAATCTGTAATAGGTTCATCAATATTCGATATTTAAGGTATCCGACTACGTTCGGAACAATGATTTTAAAATATCGCATAAATGGATAGCTTTCGTGATATTTAGTGTCACTTAGATTAGAAAACACGCATAAAATTATTTTAAGACTATTACTATAATAAAAAATTATTTCAATGTAATATTTTGGCATAAAATTAACTTAGAACGACGTATTTTTAAAAAGTTTTCCTTTTATGAAAAATTGTTCCATAATAATATTTTGCTTGTATAAAGTAAAATCTTCTCCAGAGTGCCTGAACTAGGATTTTTGAAAAATTCACATTTTCAGAGTTACTACCAATTAAAAAAATTATCGGCGTTTTTTTCGTAAGATTTCTCACGTCTGTGGTATCAAAATACGGATAAATCCACTTCTAATTTGTATGTTTCAGGCCCTTTTGGAAAATTCTTTACTTTATATAAGCAAAATAGTATTATCATAGAAGCATTTTTCGTAAATGGAAAACTTTTGGGAAATAGATTATTCTAAGATTTTCAAAAAATATAGCATTTAAATAATTTTTTTACTGTAATAATATTCTTAAAACAATTTTATACATGTATTCCGATCTAAGAGACACTAAATATCATAAATAGTATCCATTTATACGCTTTTGCAAAATCACGGTTCCGAATGTAGTCGGATACCTTAAGAATTTTTTTTAAAAAAATTTTAGTGAGAGAAATAATAAGAAAAAAAAATTATTTATTTTCCCAGTATTAAAAATTTTCAAATACATACACGAATCTATAATTACTCTGACCTTCAGCAGTATGTTCCGAAAATGATTCGTCTCTCTCATTGTCACAGCTGACTTCGATATTGAAGCCGGAGTTGCCATTTTCCCACACAATGTCGTATTCCGTGTCATCCAATGCATTTATTAAGCAACATTTTTTAAAATAACGTATTATAGAAGAATGTAAAAGAATTATTAAAGACTGTTCAACACTTAAAAGCAAAACTTAAATCATTTTGCTTACACCATCGACGTATATTTGTTTCAACCGTGTCAAATTTTCAGTGGCCGCTGCTCCGTTTCCGCTTTTTTCTGCAAGTAAAATTGTCTCCCTTTTCATACTTGCGTCATAGTAATATCGTCTTGATGTTATTACCGATATTTTTTATGTTTAGACGATTAAAAGAAAGCGTATACAAAAATATTTCCTAAATAAAAGCAGATAACGATGTTTGGGATAGACTGAATACTGGGGATAAACAGCGGAATAGGATGTGATTGCTGCAAGTGACTAGAATAAAGGATTACATTTCTCCTTTTGAAAGGGGTGAAAACACAAATTTCTTCCATACAACAAATGTTTTGCCTTCAATTCTAAGCCGTACCTGATTTTCAGTGGCAATATCACTGGGAAAATAGTGTGGCTTAGATTCGAGTAAACACGGTAGTTGAATTTTTTTTTTTTTTGAAATCTACTCCCTAAATCACATCATATATCTCATTTACTAAGTAATTCCATCCTATATTATTTCGTAATTATTACTCAATAATAAAAAGGATTTGAATATTAATTTCTTTTAGGTAAATTTTGAACTAAATAAAATTAAGT
>BMAV01004870.1:227897-243647 GCA_019973955.1 Trichonephila inaurata madagascariensis
AAAGAATATGTTGGGCTGTGTATTGGATCATGATACGAGAATGGTGGACTTTCAACGCTGGACCCCCTCCCCTCAACTTGGAAAATTCCTAAGTGCGCGACAATCTCTAACTATAATAAAAGCTTGCTTCAATTACTAGGACGGGTATAAAGGAGGTGGAAAGAAGGAAATTTTTACTTTACATTGGGAAAATTTCACTGTGATTAACCTATCCCCGAAAAAACGTGAAGGTAAACTTAGACCAGAAATATTAGTTATGATTCTATTCATTCATTTTGGCATTTTCTTTGATTCTTTAGCTTTTGAAAATTAATGCTACTGCGTTAAGATGTTTTTATACCTAACTAAAATTTTCGGATTTTAAATTCATATTTTAGTTACAATTACGAAAGAAGGTGAATATGTTTATACAAAATCAGAAGTGTAAAATAAATGGCAATAAAATGCGTTAAAATAATGCATTCATTTTAGAAGATGTAAGAAAGAATATTAAAAAAAATAACTTTCGTAACGTCAAATAAAAAAATTAGAATCGGTTGGTAGTTGTCAAATGAAAAATATAATACGATAAAATTACCATTGGAATTATGGGACTCCAAATTTAATATCCTCTCATCTTAATTTATACATATTTACTCTACTCTGATTAGTTCTATCTGCTTATGTAAAAAAAAAAAGTTATGCCTAAAATTTAAATATCAAAATCTAAAATATATATTGGTATGTCAAGTGTACTGTGTATCAATATGTGAAAAGGTTACTACACGAAAGAAGTGATGAAAACCGATAAAAACAGAGAACCACCTTAGAGCAATATGATATTTATTTCTCAAAACATGACAATGCAGTGACAACACCAAGAAATCATTTGGTTTAATATCAACTGCAGGCGTTGATACAAACAGCAGAGCGTCGCGGAACAAACGAGCTTGCGAATTGTATCCTGAGGAATAACAAGCATTTGCTCTCAATCACTAGCAGTATTTCAGCCTCCGAGCACGGCAAATGTTCGGAACAATACCTTTTTGGACGTGCTTGACAGTTGTTTCATCAGGAGTATCGCAGGTCCGAAGCAGCATCTGAGCACTTAGCAGGATTTGCACGGTAATGCGTGGGGACTGGCATTATGTTGTTAGTAAAATGGTCTTTCGAACACTATGTTTGAAGGACAGTACTATCGTCTGCCAATTGCCATTGTGCATATCTATGAGCCACCATAGTATCACCAGTATAAGACAGTAGTAACTGACTGTAGCCTTGACAATACTCACTAATTGTAAATCAGAAATCGTCTTGATTTAAAAACGATGGAGGCTTGACCTATATTGATGTTTTGTTAGCAATTATTTCCAACTTTGAGAGGGAGCTTTTATTTTTTAAAAAGCAGTTTAATGTTTATTTTTAAGAGTTCAGAGTGGTTTCGTCTATGGAGTATTTTTTTCAAAAATTTCTTTTTGGAGGACTTGAACTTTCGCTTAAAGAATGGAAGAGATTTTTGTTTCCATTTTTCTTCCATATATTTGTAAAATTGAACGGTGAAAGGGTGATTTAGATCGGTTGGCGTAGTGTAAGGTGAAACTATGAAACTGGGCACGAGAAATGACATGTTAGAGAAGTTTTCATCGAAGGTAATGTTTGGTATTGGTTCAGATTTTGGAATATTTTCTGTCTGTTGTTGTCCAGAAATCTGTTTTGTAAGGGTTGTTGAGCTTGCTCGTTGTGAAATTGAGCCTTGAATGACAGCAGTAGGAGTAATGTTCGTGTTTCGAACTGTATTGAAAATTGGTTCAAATGTTTCGTCTGTTTCGTTTACAGTGGTGAGTGTTGGATGAAATTTTAAGTTTTTTCTTAGCAACAAGTATTTTTTACTGTGATGTCTGACAAAAGATTGGCTTGGAATTTGTAAATTAAAGCATTTGTAGTAGTATCCGATTCAGTTTCTATTTTTGTGGAGGGTATTTTAAAATGTTTTTCCAAAGAAGTACAAAATATTGATAGATGGCCAAAAGAATTGCGAAGAAACTGTGGTTAGATCTTATAAATCGGCTCAAGCACCATAGGAGAAGGGATGTAAACAGCCCAGCAAAAATAGTTGATGCAAAAGTAGTCATTTGACTTATACGTATCAAATAACAATATAACGCAGAAATATATTTCTAGAAACCCTGTATATATACACGACGAAAACATCAGTAATAATGATTGAGAAAAATAAAGAATTCTTTCATTTCAAATTATAATATTGTTACAATACTCTATTGTGTTGATTGCAACGAAATGAAGTATTTATATCTTCAAAAAATATCTTTAAATAATAAAGTAATATCTTTAAAAAAAGAGACATAGTTTTTTAAAAAAATTATATATGAAATAATGATACTACGCAACAATACATTTCAAAGCCAAAAAATTTCCCATTTACCTAATAATAATTTCACTCTAATTAATTTCAGTTCCAAATACTTTACAATACCAAAATCCGAATAATGTGAACCATTTTTAATTTCTTCTTATAAATTAAGTTTCCTTAATCTATTTGGAAAACTTTTCTCTATAATTTTATTTCTTAAGTTGTAAATATTTAAAATTAAAGTAACGAATTGATAGGAAGTGAGAATCGGGAATTACAGCATTTTTTAACATAGTTGCGAAAATTTCAGGAATTTGCTGCAAACGATGCATATTTAAGAAAAAAAATAACCGCTAATGACAATTATAAATCATTCTAATTGCACACATACTTTGACGCGCCGTGAAATCAATAACGATCAATTCTTCAAAACGGGGTTTTAATCTAATAAAAGAGAAAAAATATCTATTTTGCCTTAAAAACGAAGAAGCAAAGAATTATTTAAGAGTACCTGGATGATTTTTATGATTAAAATTTTTTCTGCTAATTTTATGATATTAAATATTAATAATTTCAGAAATGTTGTTAATATTATTTTTCAGTTAAAAATAATGTAGTCATTTATTTTAAGAGCAAAGCTGGATCGTTTTTATTGATTATCGTACATTGAAATACAGTTTAAAAAAAACTCATGTTATGTTTTGGAAGTTTGTTTTCGAATAATTCACCATGATGTAAGGTTCAGTAATATTAAGAGTGCTTCTGTGTGACAAGTGCTATATTTCCCAAATGAAGACCTTGTAACGGGGCTTTATCGCGCCTTCTACTAAAATCCTCTTGGGAAATCTTTGGGGCCAGAATGGCATTTCTTTCCAACCAACTCAAGAAGAAAACAAAAAACGCGATTAAGCAGATAAGGAATGTGTATATATTAAAGCTTTAGTATTCGCGTGGAGTTCTAAGTGAAGTTCCTAGAAGGAGAGTTCTATGAGTGCTAAGGAGAAGTTCTAATGAGAGGCTAGAAAGTCTTAGGAAGTATTATAAGAATCATATAGAAGTGGATTCGAAGCCAGAAGATTACCCATTTGCCGGATCAAGGTGGATTAAAGTATTATATTGACGATATAAAACTGGTAGCTATTCGCACTGGAATATCGGTTAGATCGATAATATTAAACTTTTAATACTAGAGAGGATTCTAGAGTAAGTTAAAGAATCGTCTATAAATATAAATTCGGTGGTTAATTTATCATAGAGGTATTGAGTAAGGTTTAATGCGCTATTTGTTAAGAAGTGTAGTTTATGTCATATCACTGATCATTAGCCTCCTAGGTTTGTGTTGCATTGCTTAATATTATTTGAAATAATAATAAACTAGTTTTATATTGTGGAAGCTTTGTGTGGTCAAACTTTTGTTCCCACAAACTCAGGTCACGTGGATGAAGAGATGATTCCCACAGCCCGTGGGGTAGCACAACCTTCTACGAAGAGGGTCTTTTTGACATTTTTAATGGCCGCGGTAGTCTATATATATATATAGTGGTCATGTCATGGACTCATGGCTGGCTTGTCCTGAGTTCGAGCCTGTTGCCGCTGAAGATCCACCGTGTAGAATGGACCGATGCACGCTAAATATGTTGAGGCTCAAACATCCTCCCGTTAGTGTGTTGGGAAGATCGGAGAGAATGGGTGCCATGCTCTTCAGTTGACCATGATTCAAAATTACGATCCTTTCTTAATAGCTCTTGTGCAGCTTTACAGTGGGACGTTAACATTTCTCTCTCTCTACTACGAAATTTTAACTCCTTGTACTCGATTTATTTTCAAATTTTGGGTTGAAAACTTATCGTTATTCTAGGGAAATGAATTAAATATACATTTGCAGAATTCAACATTTTGAATTTATTTAATGTATTATAAAACTTAATTTTAATATTTTTTTTAATGTATGATACTCTTAAAACAATTACTAATGTGCAGATAAAACATGCTTGATGCGCATGTTTCACACTATTCTGTCGTCTTCCTTCCTCATTTAGCTTTCTTGCTTGTACAAACCATACGATCGTCCTATTTTTCGGTCACGTACTAAAATGAGTAGTTTTTCATCAATTTGATGTTGATAGACTTTCCCGTTTGTTTGCTGCTTTTCTGAAATCTTCCACTAATTAAAGAACTAACTTACCTATAAAACTGCGATGAGTTATTAATACACTCTACCACCACACCCATATTATTAAATTCAAATTTACAGTAAATATTCTTCATAATCTATTTTGGATCGGAAAATTAGTGCATATATATAATAAATGGAACAAAGAAAATTCATTATGTGGCATTTAACCGCTAAGTGTAATGATAAATTAAAAACACTTGGCAAACTATAGCTAAGGAAGCTGTCAAATCTCACATAGCGTTTTACAATTATTTAACGTTACCATCTACAGCTTGTTTCAGAGTAAATTAGTTTTGCCCATTCGCGCAGAGAGTCTAATGCATGTTTACGTTATTTTGCTAAAATTCTCCCGTCTTCATGCAACTGTGTCTCAAAAATATGCGAGGGGGGGGGGGACCATTCCCAGTTGCCCAGTCATCAAATTGCTTTGTAATGCACCGTTAATACATAGTTTTTGATACTGAAACATCATTACATGGAAATTTATTTTAAATTTCTTTATTTTTTTGAAGAATTTAAAAGTTAGTTTTCTCTGTCCACAAAATAATTATCAAATTCCTATTCTGCATCTTTTGTATTTAATGTATAATGTAGATTATGTATCCAGAGCAAATGAAGTTGAAAGATTACTTTTTTGTGAGATATTTTTCACGCGTGCTTTTACTAGTACAGTACAATCTAGCTAATCTAAACAGGATTTCGATAATACTCATAAGTCTCCTTAGCACTCTTTCCCAAGAGAACGCAAAATATTTTATTGATTACCGTCTCAACAAATGACATTTCTTTCAATCGCCGGTTACTAAACATATCCGCCTACAAAATACGACGATGTAGCCAGCCCCCAATCACATGATCTGGGTCAAAACACTTTTAGAAAAGTAGAAGAACGCAGTAACACAGAAACGTTATTGCAATCACTCTAATGTAAAAATTTTCATGTTATAGGCTCAGTTCGTGAACTTTTGAATCCTACCTCGTATACACACTACAAGATGCTCTCTTCATTTGTTATAAACAATCTCTCGACAATGCACATTCAGTTACTTTCCTTCAACATCTTAGCAGCACCCTCTTGAATTAAAGGCGAATGACACAGTGACATTATCAATAATTTTATAGATTACACAAAGACGGAGACAAGAAGAACTAGATTCTTTGAGAGCGGTTAAAATAGACAAGTATGCAGGGATATAGCTTCTAACAAATTGGAAAAACATTTCCTTAACATAGATACCAACTTCGAAAGAAGCTTGAAATTCCAAAAAGAGCTACGATCATGCATATCTGGTTATCGTGATGTTTACTAGCTACTCACACAATAACCGACCATCGTCTCAAAAACTTATCACATACACTTTAAGGTGCCGAAAAGTAAATCAATTGAGATTGTATCAAGTGACGAAAGGGATTTTGAACTCATTCATCACAGAAAGATGCACGCTTTGGATTACGACGAGTAGCAGTAACTTATGTATGCGCATTTTGAAATCTCCATCTTACGCAATTAAAACTCAAACTCACTCACTTGAAATCTCCATTTATAAAATAAGAAACTAAATATTTTTATAATGTTTTCATGTGTAATTTAATTATTTATTTTGTTTGGGAGTACTTTCTCTTAAATTTCGTAAATAATTGACGTATTTTTTAAGAGCGACTTTTTTAATGTGGTCCCTCTCCGCAGTATAAAAAAAATTTCTGTTGTATGTCGACGAAGTTGTTTGCTTTATGTGAGTATTTATAAGATATATTTTCGAATATTTTTTCAGTGCGGTTACTTTTTGTGTGATTTTTTTTTTTATTTACCGCACAATATCAAGTTTTACTGTATTCCTTTTCTGTTCGTCAAAATAAAGACAGGAGGCAGCTCGCTATGAGTGACTTGACCCACGCCTTTAAATAAAGCAGTCACATTAATAAACAAAGTGTTGAAAGAATATAAATTTTTGAGTATGGATCTTAATATTATTAAGATTTCTAGTTAATATACCTTGTTTTTTTAATAAAATATTATTTCTTTTTTAAAAACAATTAACACGTTCGATGAATGTTAAAAACTAGAACTTTTCTCTTTTTCTCTCTCTATTTAGTAGAGGGTGTCCTTTATATAAGCCTTTATCTCTTATGCCTAGTAAAAATTTTTAAAAAAATTCTTGATACTTAAACTCACAACTTCCTTCAAAGGCTTTTCTTCGTAGAATATACTAACTTAATACGTTCAACGTTTACATTTAATGCAAGCCACCCTGTTTTGGAACAAAGTTTTGCATTTAAAATTCCATTCACAAAATATATTCGTTTTGTCTCTCCGCGCAAAACTCTGCCAGAATTTAAAAAGTCTGCTTAACAAATTTATAGCCTCGAACTTATTTACCCTAGACAGAATCTGATAATAATCTTCTCAAAAATGCTTTTCTAAAACTCATGTTGGTGGGCGCTTGCTGCAAATTTATGGCAGTCATTAGCCATTTGGTTACCATGACAACCGAACATGTGAAAGACTTTCTTTTTGGAGACGCTAATTTGCGAAGATTTCACAAAGCCTTTTTATCACCTCAGCCGTTAGTCGAGAAAGGGAATAATACTTTCTGAGATTA
Organism: Trichonephila inaurata madagascariensis; assembly: GCA_019973955.1. Lineage (NCBI taxonomy): Eukaryota > Metazoa > Arthropoda > Arachnida > Araneae > Nephilidae > Trichonephila > Trichonephila inaurata. The sequence continues at coordinate 235,024 of BMAV01004870.1, forward strand.
CACCCTTATGTTAATATAAATGTATTTTAATCAAATTGTTTTTACAAAAACATAAATTGTTCCTCTCTATTCCGCAAAATCATAGATTTGAAGGATTCATTTTGAATTAGTTAAAAAATTCTGCCATACATTTGATTTGAGGAATTGCTAATATATTTCGTTGAATGTAGTTTCTTTAAAAGAAAATAAATATTTAATAAATTCTGAAAGAAGAATTTAAATGCGGAATTTCGTAAACTTCAGTGCTTAGATGTGCGCTTCTAACCTCTTTAATAAGCATGACATTTATGCAAACAGATGAAAATATATTTAATAATAGCTTACTTCTTAAAAGGAAAATAAAAATTTTAAAGATTTCCAATGAAATATCCCTGTAAAAGGTTGCGATTTATTGTTGAAATCTTTAAATTGCTTAGAGTGGTGACTTCATTAATTTTAACACCGAGAAAATGAATTATTAATTTTAAAAAATTAAATTTTTTAAAAATTATTTACTTAATATCACTAAATCTTGAAAACGAATTTCTATAGTTCATAGCTTTGATGCAATACGACGTGCTAGAGAAAAATAATTTTGTGGTAAATATACGAGTAATTTTTAAACAAGCTGTTAAAATTTTTCAGGACTAGTAATAGTCCTAAGAAAGTTTTTAAATCAATGAAAAAGGGAGAATCTATAATGTAACAAATTTTAGCCTCCAATGAAATTGGTATATCTAGATAAATTTATAGAGTTATATATAATACAAATATGTCTGGAAAAATCACTTTATATTACTAAAATTAACTGTTACATGCTAAATGTATAGACTGCAGTAAATCTAACATCATGAACCCATTTTAAAATACATAGTTATTAGGAATATAGTTATTACTTCTCTCTAAAGAAAAAATGATATTCATCGTTATCTAAAAGTGTTCACGAAAACACATATTAGAAAAAGTATTCATTGGATAAACAATGAATATATTTTTTAATTTCTATGAGTAAAATATTTTAATTCACTTCGAAGAAAAAAAAATTTTATTTCTTAAAATATATTTTGTTACACTATGTTCAGTAAAAATAATTTAAGAGCGTTTTTTTATTTTATTTATTTTATTTACAGAATTTTTAAGAGAAATATTTTCTGATATATATAGTAATTAGCACAACTGAAATATACTTAATTGCATGCATCAATTTTTAATTATTGCAAATGTGATTGATTCTAAATGTGAAAAAAAACAACGTACTTTCTATATAAGATCTTAATTTGTGTGGAAAATGAAAAATTTCGTATAAAAAAGATTATTTTAAGATATCGTTTTAAATATTAATTAAGGTATCCGACTATGTTCGAAACCGTGATTTTAAAAAACGTATAAATGGATAACTTTCATGATATTTAGTGTCACTTAGATTAGAATACACGTATAAAATTGTTTTAAGGACATTTTGACAAAAAAAAATTATTTACATACATTATTTCGGCAAAAAATTAGCTTAGAATAATCTTTTTTCAAAATGTTCTCCTTTTGTTAAAAATGCTTCTATTATAATAATATTTTGCCTGTATATAGCTCAGACCTCTGTACAGAGGCTCAACTATGATTTTTCAAAAATTCACATTATTTTCAGAGTTCCCACCAATTGAAATAATTATCGGCGTTTTTTCTTCTTAAAATTGCTCCCCTCTGTTATGGTAAAACGTGGATAAACCCACTTCTAAGTTATATATTTCAAAAATTCTAGTTGAGCCTCTGTAGAGAGGTCTGAGCTATATAATAGAATATTATTATAATAGAAGCATTTTTCACTAAAGGATAATATTTTGAAAATGGGTCAATCTATGTTCATTTTTTTTGTCAAAATATTGTACTTAAATAATTTTTTATTGTAATAGTATTCTTAAAACAATTTTATATACATTTTCTAATCTAAGTGACACTAAATATCATAAATATTATCGATTTATACTTTTACAAAATCACGATCCGAACGTAGTCGGATACCTTATAAGGACGTAATTCTTATTCTAAGAAAAATGAATAAAACGAAAGTTTGATTTATTATGAAAAGGTTGTTTTTTTCTCCTCCTTGCTTGGGAATGTTTACTCTGCACATTTTAAGAAAATCTAAATTAACCAAATTCTCTATTTAAAAAAAAAACAGCACGCTACCTTATACGAACAGATCCGTAACAATTTAAATGAGACATTTTGTACAAATTTAAGTATCATAATAAAAAAAAATTGACCCATCATTAAATACAATTGATTATTCTAAATTGCCAAGGGATTATTATACAACTAATGTATTAATTACATTTATCTATTTACAGTTTCAGTCAAAATATTTTATTAAGGTTCATTTAAATATTGTTCATTAAAACTTTACAACCCTTTTTTAGATCCCTGTTAATGCGAAGAATCTAGGATTTGCAATATCGGACTAAAAGCTCAGTACCGGTATTCGTTATTTGTTAGGTTTTATTACCGGGGTATCTGTTTTATGAACGGTACAAGAATTTTTAGAAAAAGAAAGTACAGGTGTTTCTTTGTTCTATTTGCCAGTTTTTTTAGAGACTGTAAACATCTCAAAAATAATGTGTAACTTATAAATTTTAATAGTATATAAAGAATCCCGAAAAAGTAAAGGAACATCTTATTTATTTAAGTCACAAAAAAAGTGTAAATATCATTATTCAGTCTGTGGTTTTCATCTCATATAAATAATGAAACCAAATCAAAGTATTATCAAATGATTTTTTTATGTTCTTTAAAGTTATTCTTATTCATTATTATGGATTATTATTTATGAGTATATTATTGATGGGGTATTATTTATTAACGGTTTATTATTTATGAGTACTTATAATTAATGGGGTATTATTTATGAGTATATATATATAATAAATCTGTGAAAAATATTTTGAGCTCTAAAGTATGATATGCAAATACAATGTGAATAACAAACGCACCAATTTAAAAATATTGAAATATTACGCCCTTTCTTCACAAATACAATCTTGTTCTCACAGATACAAATATGAGATTACGAATCCTGCGCGTGTGCAGTATCATACTGACCTGGAAGAGAAAAGTTTTGGCCCTTGGATGATTCCCATATTTTATCACTTCTCTTGATTGTACGATGCAACTTTATATCTACAGCCTCATTAATTTTTATCCCATTAGGGAGATGTAAAAACAAAATCGTATACAATTTCGCTAGGTTGGTGATTCCTGAACATATAGTGGAGACAATTTAAAAAATTGCTAGTAAATACCGAAAAAAAGGTATAGAAATTTGTGAATACCGGTATTACAAAATTGTACAAATGACTCAAAATACTGGTATTGCAATCCCTAGTATAATTTGACTGGTATAATTTGAAGCATAGCCAATAAGAATAAACTTATAAAATAATGAAGGCTTTATTTACGAGCGACAAATTAACATAAGAAAGATATATTAATATATACTTTTGTACTTACAAGAACCAGTAGAATACAATCCTTCACTAACAAACCACTGCTCTACGTTTCATCAAGACAGCGAAGATTTTAACTAATAGTCAACAAGACTGACAACAATAAGACTGAATAGAGATGAAAATCAAAAGAACAATAATCTGCTGTTCACTTAAACGATGCACATCTCCAACAATTTTTTTTACGTAATTTTTTTACAGAATATTGTTTTGTGCAGAACTTAAAGATAGATTGTTGTGTATTTATTACGTATTGAAATTTCAAATATATTTTGAAAAGTCTGTGTTGACGCGGTAGCTTAGTGGTCATGGTCGTGAACTCGTAGATGACGCTGTCGAGTCATGAGTTCGAAACCTGGTCACAGAAGATATGTCGTGTAGTGGAGCGGATGTACCTTAAATATGTTGAGGCTTTCGTTGGTATAGTGTGGATGTGTTGGGAGGGCAAATTCAGAAGTCCTTTCATCACTTGACTGAGGTTCATTAGGTTCATCGCCAAAATACCTCATGTTGTTTTAAAATTCCACGTTAATTAAAAAATCAAATCATTAGAAATATTGCAAATAATTTTGCTTTCAAACTTCTCTTATTGATAATTTAGTTTTACTATACAACTTTTTTAACTGATTTTTTTCGTCAAAACAAATTAATTCCAAAATGATCATATATAGTTTTCTATACTCATATGCATAACCAATACAGTGGTGCACACAAGGGGAGATCCTCGGGTCCAGACTCCCCCCTCCCCCAGGCCTTGATTTTTTTTTGATTGAATATAACCCTATGTATATAGTACGTAAAATTTAATTATTTGTTATTAAAAATTAATTTTATTAATGAATGCTACTTATTCATTCAATAATTAATTCTTTGCTCTTTTTTGTTTCCGAAAATCAACAAAATCAAAAGAATAGGTTGGGTGGTGTATTGGAGCATGATATGAGGATAGTTGACTTTCGACCCTGGACCCTCCCCCCCTTGAGAAATTCTTGTGGCGCTATTGAACACATATAATGCAAACATTGATTGAAAATATTAAAATCATTTTTAAAAATGTATTTCTGATTAGTTAAGCAAATAAATCTGTCGGCATTTTTATTACATTTGTCTAAGCCCTCACAAGCTCAAAATACTTTTCGAGTTTTTTAATTAAAATTTCGAAAAGTTTTAGGAAATAAGAAAATGAAACTATGGGTTTACAGAAAAAATGTTTCAAAGAACACATTAAATCTCATTCTACTCCAAACTAAACACTCGTTTTGGTATTTTTATCTTCATCTCATGGTAAAGATACAAAATGGTATTCGACCTACATTTTCACATCAAGAAACTATTTGTTTGATTTATAACAGGCAGCTTAACTTTTTTAAGACCCATCAAGTAGTTAATTACCATTTGTGTAGAACATATCCTGTGTCATTAGTAGGAGATACATTTCAGAATTTTTTTTAAGATCTACGTATTTGATGGATTGTAAATTAATTCCTTCCACCGATGAAACATTCATTTTGGGTTGCTTTTTTATTTTATGTAATCCATTTTATTTTGTTTCTGGGTATTTTAGATTAAAGAAGTTCGTTTTTTACCCATTTCTCATTGGATATTGGAATTGTTTTCTTTTTCTTTGTAAGATTTTAAATGTCCCAGACTAAAATCAATTGTTTGATAAATAACTATTAATACGTTATTATTAAATTTATGAATTTTTTGATAAATAATTATACATCAATTTATAAAAAAAAAGAACATACTCTCACTAAATGTATAAAATTTAAATTAGCAGAAAATGTTTAGAATGTTTTTATTTATTTAAAAAATTAACAAATAACAAAATGTTTGTATTATGTGTCTATTCATTTAATACATTATTGAACTGAACTTTATTTTCCGTTTTCTTTCGGTTTTTGGAATGTATGCGGGACAAAGTCAAAGTTTCTACCCATTTTTTGCTACGCTGAAAAAGTGTAAAGTCATATTAGAAAGCATCCTTGCCTTTCCCACTTCAATAAAATTCTTCTTTATGCAGCACGGCACTGCACCAACATTCCAATGTCAACTCATGGTCCTAACATTAAACAATTGGTATTTACACCACTCAATAGCTGGGTAACTTCGGGCCATCAGCTACCAATGGACTCAACGCCGGTCGGCGTCAAGTATTTGTCCCATAGCTGGCCATACCTGAAGGAACCCTATTGCAAACCAACTTTCCGACTTTTGCATTTGTCTCTTTTGGGCTAACATCCAAAAAATATTATCTTCGTTCATAAATAAATTCGTAACCCGATTTCGTACGCTGTTTTAGCCAGTTGTGACGAGCTCACTCATCTTTTCTTTAACATAACCTCTGGGTTCTTTGGTGGCCAAGATTAATGTCAACTCTTTTCCAACCAAAAACCCAAGAAGCGAAATGTGAACAAGAAATGCAAATAAGATAGCTTTTAAAAGAACAGAAGTTTCAGTAAACAAGATGGCAATTTGGGGAATGTTATGTGTGAAAGAGACTAGAGGGATTTGACAGCCATTCGTGAAGTTACCTGGAAAGTGAACCATAAATACAAGGTGCATACCATTGCACGCGCGCCCAGACGTCTCCATATAAAGATCGAATCTAAGTTTGGATTAAGATAGGACTCTGTGATTATTTGATATTAGAACTTGTAATATTATGAGAAGTAAGAGTAGGCGGAAAATAATTTTATCTTAGAGAAAGTGGTCTAAATTACGCGATTCGGTTTAACTATCACTGTGTGTTTGGTTCATTATAGATTCTCGCTTATTTAAATTTATCTCTCTTATTTGTTAGACATTTAAGTTCTATTCTTAGTAAAGACATATTAAGAATCTAAAATGTCTATTCCTTTTGCAAACCCTACACCTCTAGCTCACGCCAACAATCAAAGATACGGTCCCCAAAGGGCGGCGGTATCACACAGTGCACACGGAAAAGTATTAATTAATCTTGAATTGTTTATAATTTTTTGTTGTTGTTGTTGTTGTTTTACTTCGGACTAAAAATATTCTAAGCATCTTGAAATTTACGAAACATTTTTCTCAAAAAATTACCATTTAAATAGCCAATGATCACTACTTTTCACTCATGACGAGTATGTTTGTCATGACAAAAAATCCTGCAACTTCTCGATGACGAGTATACTCATCAATCACAGCTAACTGGTTAATAGTGAGTAGTTCCTCAAATACTGGTTGTGCCTAATACCCTCTTTTTATAGGGTGTTTCTTATTCTTTTAATTATGACAGTGCTTCTCAAAGTTTCGATACCTGCGACCCAATTTTCAGTCATAATTTTCTTCGCGCCCTTCCTTCCCCATCCAAACGTGGCTGCGGTAGCCGAGTGGTATAGGTATCGGATCGTGGCTGTCCTTGTCACGAGTTCGAGCCCAGTACCACTAAAGACCCGCCGTGTAGGGCAGCGATGCACGTTAAGTCTGTCGAGAGCTGAAACGTCATCCCTAGGTGTGGTGTGGTAGTTAGGAGAGGGGGTTCCAGCTCAGATGTCGTCCACGTCACTTGACCATGGTTCAAAATGATGTGGTCCGTCGCCAAAAGCCCTCATGTAGCTGAACAGTGCCACGCTAATATTCAATCAGTCATCAACCCCCATCCAAACAATAACAATGTATTGAATTCAATAATACTAATATACTTCGACGTAAATCTACAATACGAATTTAATTACAAACCGCACAAATTATCAAGATCAGTATTATATTTTTTTATATAATTTTATATATGACAAGCCCATGGAGTCACTGGTAATTGTTAAACTTGTTCTTAGCTTGCTATTGTTAAATTAATTAACAATTACAGTATGCAGTACTGATACATTTATAAGTATATTATATCGGTGTAAATGCGTATTTTATTTTTTATTGTGTCAGAATGTATTTTGTTTTGTTTGCTTCCAATAAATTTATATTTTTAAATAATGGTTTATTTTCGACGTTTCAATATGCTCGCACCCACCTCATTGATTTATTCCCCCCCCCCTAGGGGGCACGCCCCACAGTTTGAGAAACGCTGAATTATGATCATGAAATAAAAAAGTAGAAAAATTAAAGCAAAAAACTTCAAAACTTTTTCCGCTACTTTTAGTGTTTTTAATACCCCTGACTGCTGTTCTTCAGCTCCTAAAACTGTTCTTCGACGCTCATTGCATGGAACATATTACGGGGGAAAAAAAATTTTCGTATCAAAATTTACCCATAACAGATATTATCGAGTTTGATTCCATTTACATATCCTATTATAGCGTAATTTTGGTATAATTAGGAGGTATTTTAAAAGAGTTATAACTCATCAGATAATTGTTGAAATTCCGGAAGTTTCGAACTTTTAATTTGTGGTTATTCAAATGCTATTAAAATGTCTCTCAGATCCAAATGAGTGCAGAATTAAACGAGAACACCAATTATATTCCTCTCACATGCTAATTTTCCATTTCCTTTGCTTTGTCAGTCTTAAAAGGGACAAAGTAATCACATAATATAGTATTCCTTAGTATTTTAAGTGGAATTAAAGCTGGTTATTTCGTGTTGAATGCTGCTACATGCTTAAATTAAACCATTGAACTAAACGAGATGGATCTCTGTTATATCACTATACGTTAGATTTTCATTTGATATTAAAGTTAGAATATCTGTAATGAGACTTGTAGTTAAACTCTGATTGAAAAAAATCCATTTTAATAGGAAATCTCTAAAAAATGGTATTTATGATTTTAAAAAATGTATAAAGCTATGTACTTTTTAAAAGAAATTTACCAGTAGCCCAGATTTTCGTGTGAACTATTTAGCTTCAAGTAACTGATTAATAATGAATAGAATTAAAATTTAATATGAAATTTCTAGATTTTTAATACTCAGAATTGTATAATACAGCGGCTTAAAATAATTAACTTTAAATACAATTGTTTAAGTATAAAAATGTGGCAGGGTCAGTTCGTGAACTAGTAGTGGACTTTGCTTCCATCGAATTGTGGGTTCTACTCCTGGTTCTATTGTACTCCCGCCGTATAGAGGGGTAGATATACAATAACCCTTTCACTGCCAACTACGAGATACCTCGTAGTAAGCGTGTGAACCAAAACTGCCAGCTACGAGATATCTCGTAGTAAGCGTGTGAAC
>BMAV01004871.1:0-61255 GCA_019973955.1 Trichonephila inaurata madagascariensis
TCAGTGGAAACGTTTTTAGAAACTGGAAATGCGGCAAAGCCAGGAAAGGTCGTAGGGGCAAACGTTCAATAAAATCTTTTTTAATCCTCGTCTCGCACCTGGCACTACAGTTTCGACACAATCTGTCTGTAACCAGTTCCCGCGGGATCCTTTGTTCCCGACCAATGCTATGTGTTATGTTAACAACAAGGTACAATTTCACCCGCAGGGAGGGGGTAACAGTATATGTGAACTGGAGGAGAAATGAATGGCGCAATATTCCTTTTTCTGACGAATTCCATTTTTCTGTTCATCTAATAATAGGTGTATATTCATCTGGAGGGAACGTGTCACAAGAAACAATCTTGCATTCGTACTCGGAGGTGTAGGTTTGGCGGTGGTGGAGCGATGATGTATGCTGGCATCTCCATTAATGCGCACACCAGCCTCCACATCATTTAGTGGAAGCTGTCACTGGTCGCCGATATAGGAATGAGATCTTTAGACCTGTAGTAGCCTATGTTTTCAGTGGAGATGCCCTTTGTTTGGACGAAAAACACAGGTTAGATCGTGATAATTTGGGGATAATTTTCCCCGAGGAAGGAATCATACAATGGAATGGCCCGGACATGCCCTAGGTCACATTTGGGACATACTAGGCAAACGGTTCTGGCCACCTACCACCCTTAAAAAACTCTAAAATTGAAAAGGGCTCTTCTGGAGGATTTGGACAGAATCCCCGAGTTCCTCATTATTGCCTCATTGATTAAATCCTCGAAGGTGTTCAACATTGGTGGAAGGGGGGAAACCATTTTTTTACAAAAAAATGATTTTTTTTCAAGGGAACCCCTTTTTTTATTCTTTTTTTCTCATAGGCCCAAATTGTTTTTCCTTTTGTCCCAAATTTTCCCAATAAAAAGGGATTTTTTCCCCTAAACATATGTAATTTTTTTTTTCATATGCTTACCACATCTGTCGATCAAGTATCTCATCTAAATCAGTGCCCGAAAAATTTTTTTTGGCTCCCGGGCCGGGCAATTTTTTATAGTTTTACCCGGGGGCCCCTGAGGGGGGACCGTTGATTGTTTTGATTTAAAAATTTTTAAATTTTGTTACATTTATATATAAATATGCCTTCAACGTAGGGACACGGGAATTTTTTAAGGGGGGCCCGGGTCAAGTCTACCATTCTTTATGTAATCCCGGGTTTCGTCGATTTTGGGGAACAAAAACAGTAAAAACTAATTTTTGAATAAATAATTTGTTTTAATAAAAATTTAAACATTAAAACAAATATTTAATTAAATTTTTCGTACTATATACTTAGGGTATAATCAATCGGAAAAATCAAGGGCGGGGGGGGGGTAAATATAAAAGTGATTTATGTGGAAAGTTGCGCAAATCGGGAAATGCCCCCTTTAAATAAAAAGGCAAAGTTTAAAGTTCTCTACGCGGCCCGGGCCCCTTTGATCCATGGACCGGTGGTTGCGGATCACATCTAAATAATTCCATAATTCACCGATGACCCCTTTTCCTTTAAATTTTTTTTGACGTGTAGATAAAGCTCTACTCACTGCATAAACTATGATTTTATAGTACAGTGTACGGATCATTAATGCTTATCTAGATAGTAATGATCTATGTGATACACTATAAATGTGTCTAAATAGAAGTTAATGATCTTGATCAAATTTTTTTGTTTGAAGACAAGTTTTTTGGAAAGATTCCCCTGCACGAGGTTTAAAAAATTTAAAAAAAACTTTATCCTTTTATTTTTTTCCGCCTAAAATTTTTAATTCTTGGTAATTAATTTAATTTTTAATTTATCTAGGTGTCGCAATCCTCAGTACAGACCCATACCCTTTTCATCCTCAACGGATCCAAACAATCCATTATCTGTGAATTTTGTTTTCAAGGCCCCCATGTTTCAAAAATGCTGGACGGAGAATCTCTGGGCTCTCTCGAAAGGAAAAGTTGCTTTGCAAAACGGGAAGGATTGCCAACAAGAAATTTCCTGTTTATGTATTTTCTTTTTAATTAATACAAATAATTTATTAATGTTTTTTATGAGTTAACCCTTTTATCTACCGATTATGATTTAATGATTTTTTTCATGAATATTTTTTTTAACCTCATTGAAAATTAAGGGATATCATAAAAAAAAATACCCCATTTGGGGGAAAATTTTAAAAGTTAGAGCTAATTAATTAATTAAAGACCCCTCAACTGTAAAATTAATTACATACACTGTTCATTTAAAAATAAATAGTCAAATTTTTTTCTAAGGTCTTCATTAATATACAAAAAAGTAAGATCCCTTTTATTTTTTTGAAATTAACTATTTTTGGGAAAAAAAATGACCCCCGTAATCCGCTGAAAACGCCGTCGGGGAAAACCCAAAATTTCTGTTTAAAAACCATTCGCCTTCCCCGCAAAAAATCCCTTCCATCATAGAACCCGTGCCATTATATATTTTTGGAAGAGTGGATTTCAAAGAATTTTCCCTTAAGTATCGTCAGAGTTTTTCCGTGAAATTGGTTTTTTCCCCTATGTAACTTTAAAGTAGTGGAAATTTATAAGTACCGTCGGTAGAAAAAGGGGTTAAATATTTAATTCAGCATAATTTATGGTAATTTAAAAATTTTTTTTTTTTCTGTTTTTCTAAACCTTTTTTCCCAAAATTTTTTTATGACATGCTTTTTGGGAAAAAACAAATTTGTTTTGTTTTGTTTCGGCTGTTGTTTTTTAAAGTTCCCAAGGGGGTTTTGGCAATTATTTTCCGGGTAAAGGAGGAGTTTGGGCCCCTTAAAAACTTTAATTTTAAAAAAACCATTTAAAGCGAAAAAAATTTACAAACCCTTTTTTCTTCCCCAAAACCGCCCACCCTTTTTTTTTTAGGAAATTTCTTTTCCTTTGGGGGGCCCTTTTTTTTTCCTTTTATTTTTAAACGGGTTTTTTCAAAAATAAAAAGGTCCCAAAAGGCCAAAACCCGGGGTTTCTTTTGGGGCCACAAAGTTGAAAAACAAGTCCCACCAAAAGTGTTTTAATGAAAACCGGCAAAAAAACCTTCCCGAAAAGGAAAAAAACCTTTTCCGTAAAAATGGCAAGGGGGGTTTTTTATAAAAAGGTCAAATTTTTGGGTGGTTTTTAAGTTTTGATAATTGTATTATAAATCTGGGTTAATTTTAAGTAAGTTTCCTTTTTTTTCCCTTATTGTTTTCTTTTTAAATGGAAAACCTTTTTTCCGAAAAAAAAACCTTTTGGGAAAATAATTTCATTTTTTAAAATAAAAAAAAGATTTTCAAAAGGGGGAAAAAAAAAATTTTTTTAATTTAAAAAAGGTTTCAATTTTTTGGTAGAAAAAAATTTTTCCGTTTCGGTTTTTTTTGGGGTAAAGGGGTTAATTTCAAAAAAAGCAAACTTTTTAAGGGGGTTTAAAAAAGAAAAACAAAATTTTAAAAAATTTTTAAGCTTTTAATTTGATGAAAACCGGTGCGTAATTTAGCCATTTCCAATTTAAAAATTTTTTACCCATACCCCAAATTTTTAAATTTTTCGCCTTTTAAAAATTTCCCCCAAAAAAATTTTTTATTAAAGTTAATTTTAATTACCCTTTTTTTGGTATTTTTTTTCCAAGGAAATTCACGTTGGGTAAAAAAAAACCTTTATTTTTAAAAAAAAACCCCCAATTTTAAAAATTTTGGGTCTTTAAAATTAAACTTATTTTTTTTTTAATTTGTTTGGGTTTTGGTTAAAAATTTTTAATTTAAAAACCCTTTTGAAAAAAAAGGGGAAAACCGAAAGTGTTGATATTAAAAAAAAAAATATTCCTTTTTTTAAATAATTAAAATTTTTATTTTTTTTTTTTTTTGGGGAATATAATTTTTTGTCTTTAAGGGTGAATTTTGATTCTTTAAACAAATTTTATTTTATTCTAAGATAAACAAAAACAAAAAATATTTAAATTAAATTTTAAACTTTTCCCCGGCTTCGCTGGGTATTTTTGGGTTGTAGATGAATATATACATTTTCCAATATATAAATTATTAATATCTAAGTTCTAGCATTTTTTTTTTAAAAAAAATTTTTTTTTCCTTTTTTAAAAAAGCAGGTTTTAAAAAAATTTTTAAAAAAAAAAATTTTTTTTTCCTTTCCCCCCCCCCCCTTTTTTTTTAAAACCCCCTTTTGTGGATTTTTTTAAAAAAAAATTTTTTTTAAAAAAAAAAAAATTTTTTAAAAGGAAAAAAAAATTAAAAAACCCCAAAAAATTTTTTTTTTAAAATTTTTTTTGGGGAAAAAAAACAAAAACCTTTTTTAAATTTGGGGGGGTTTTTTTAAAAAAAAAAATTTTTTCCCCCAAAAAACCCAAAAAATTTTTGGGGGGGGAAAATTTAAAAAAAATTTTTTTCCCCCCCGCCCCTTTTTTTGGGTTTTTCCAAAAAATTTTTTTTGGGCCCCCCAAAAAAAACCCCCCCCTTTTTGGGGGGGAAAAAAAAAAGGAAATTTTTTTTAAAAAACCCCCCCCAAATTTTTCGTTAAAAAACCCCCATTTAAAATTTTAAAAAAAAAAACTTTCCCCCCTTTTTTTTTTTAATTTAAAAAAATTTTTTCCCCCCCCCTTTTTTTTAAAATTTTTTTAAATTTTTAAAAAAATTTTTTTTTTTTTCCTTTTTTAAAAATTTTTAAAAGGGGGGGTTTTTCCCCCCTTTTTTTTTAATTTCTTAAGTAAATTTTCCCGGAAATTTTTTCCCTTTTTTCCCCTTTTTTTTTTTTTTTTTTTTTTTTGGCTTTTCCCAAAAAAAAAAAGGAAAAAAAAAATTTTGAAATTTTTTAAAAATTTAAAAATTTAAAAAAAAAAAAAAATTAAAAAATTTTTTTTTCCAAAAAAAAAGGTTTTTTTTTTAAATGTTTCCTTTTTAAAATTTTTTTAATTTAAAATTTGTTTTTTTCCCAAAACCCCCCCAAAGGGAAATTTTTAAAAAATTTTTTTTTTAAAAAAAAAAAAAAAATTTAAAATTTTTTTTTTTTTTCCCCCTTTTTTCCCAAAAAAAAACCCCCCAAAATTTCCCTTTTTGGTTTTTTTTCCCCCAAAAAAAAATAAAAAAATTTTTTTAAAAAAAAAAATTTTTAAAAATTTTTTTAAAAAAATTTTTTTAAAAAATTTTTTTTTTTTTTCAAATTTTAAAATTTTTTTCAAAAAATTTTTTTAAAAAAAACCTTTTTTCCTTTTTTTTAAAAAAAACCCCCCCTTTTTTTTACCTTTTTTGGGGGGGTTTTTTTTTTAAAAAAAATTAAAATTTTAAAAAATTTTTTTTTTTTTTTGGAAAAAAAATTTTTTTTTTTTTTTTTTTTTAATTTTTTTAAAAAAATTTTAAAATTTTTTTTAAAAAAAAACAAAGGGTTTAAAAAAATTTTTTTTAAAAACCCCCCTTTTTAAAAAAATTTTGGGGTTTTAAAAGGGGGGTTTTAAAAAATAAAATTTTTTAAATTTTTAAAAAAAAAAAAAAAAAAAACCCTTTTTAAAAAAAGGGAAAAATTTTTTTTTTTTTTTAAAATTTTAAAATTTTAAAAATTTTTTTTTTTAAATTTTTGGGGGGTTTTTTTTTTTTTTAAAAAAAAAAAAAAAAAAAAAAATTTTTTTTTTTTTAATTTTTTTTGAAAATTTTTTTTAAAAAAAAAATTTTTTTTAAAAAAAAAAAATTTTTTTTTTTTTAAATTTTTTTAATTTTTAAAAGGGAAAAAAATTTTTTAATTTTTTTGGGGTTTTTTTTAAAAAAATTTTTTTTTCCCAAAATTTTTTTTCCCAAAAAATTTTTTAAAAAATTTTTTTTTTTTAAAAAATTTTTTTTAAAAATTTTTTGGGTTTTTTTAAAAAATTTAAAAAAAAAATTTAAAAAAATTTAAAAAATTTTTTTTTAAAATTTTAAAAAAAAAAAATTTCCCAAAAAAAAAAGGGAAAAACAATTTTTAAATTTAAATTTTAAAAAAATTTTTTTTAAAAAATTTTTTAAAACCCCCCCCCCAAGTTTTTTTTTCCGGTTTTTTTTTTTCAAAATTTTTTTTTTTTTTTATAAAAAGAAAAAAAAAAACCCAAAAAAAAAAAACCCCTTTTAAAAAAATTTTTTGTTTTTTAAAAAAAAAAATTTAAAAATTTTTAAAAATTTTTTTTTTTTTTTTTTAAAAAAAATTTTTAAAAAAAAAATTAAAAAAAAAAATTTTTTTTTTTTTTTTAAAAAAATTAAAAAAAATTTTTTTAAAAACCCCAAAAAAAAAAATTTTTGGGAAAAAAAAACCCCCCCTTTTTTTTTTTTTTATGTTAAAATTGTAATATTTGCAAGCAACACCGTTCCTTATATTATATTAGCTGGTACACCCGTTCTTCGCACGGGTGAACTGAAAAATTAAACAACACAGATTGAAAGATAAAGAAGTTTTTTTTAATGAGTTAATTTTACGTGAATTGCAAATTAAACAAAAAAAATTTTTTGCATATCTAAGCTGAATAAAAAAAAAATACCTTTGTTAA
This sequence comes from Trichonephila inaurata madagascariensis, assembly GCA_019973955.1. Taxonomy (NCBI): domain Eukaryota; kingdom Metazoa; phylum Arthropoda; class Arachnida; order Araneae; family Nephilidae; genus Trichonephila; species Trichonephila inaurata. The sequence continues at coordinate 6,506 of BMAV01004871.1, forward strand.
ATTTTAAGTCTGTAGATCTAATAGCTGATAAAGGATTTTTTTTTATTTATAATTCCCCGTAACACTCTTGAGGGTCGATTTTTGAAAATACCTCCCTAAGCTGATCTCTGCTCAGCAAAAGTAACACATTATTAAAAGTTTTGTGTAATGAATGCTTAAAATAGTGTAAATAATTTATATCTGAAAGTGTAATACATTAATATTACTTTCTATTGTATTTATTTTATGTTAAAATTGTAATATTCGCAAGCAACACCGTTTCTTAAATTATAATGACGATTCAATGAAATACATAGCGAAATGTTGGCGATAGAGTCAAGTTGGCAAATGTCCAGCTACTTTCATAGCTCGAGATTTATTAGAGCTTTGTAAGACCCGCCGTGTGTAGGGGAGCGATGCACGTTAATGCTTTATCTACCGCATTGTGATTTACTGCAATTTTTTTCATGCAATACTTTTTCTGGGTCACTACATTGAAAATTAAGGGCTATACATAAACAAAATACTCCACTTTGGGAAATTTAATCCGTTAGAGCAAATAAATTAATTAAAGATATTCCACTGTAAAATTAATTATATACACCGTTCATTTAAAATAAATAGTCAAATCGTTTTCTAAGGTCTTCATTAACATACAAAAACATAAGACACTTTAATTTTGACATTAACTGTTTTTTAGGGACAAAAATGATAATCTTTGCAATCCGATGAAAACGCCGTCAGCTGAAAACGCAATATCTGCTGCAAAACTATTCGCCTTCTCCGCTAACTTCAGCTTACTCATCATAGAACCCTTGCTGCCATATATCTTGTCAGAGGGGATTTCAAAGAATATTCCTGCTAAGTATTGGTAGAATATTCTTTCTAAGTTGGTGTGGCGTGGTAGTTAGTAGAAGAGGGTGCCAGCCCAGGTGTCGTCCACGTCACTTGACCATGGTTCAAAATTACGTGGTCCGTCGTCAAAAGCCCTCGTGTAGCTGAACAGTGCGATGTTAATATTCATTCACTCACTCACTCCAAAAAATACAGTACAGTAGTTATAATTATTTTTATAGAAAATGCAATATCTCCCTATTCAATTAAAATTATAGCGTTATAATTAACTACTAACCACAAACAAATTTTGAAAATTTGTCCAAATGATATAGTGCGAAAGAGAAAGTTTATTAACTTTAAGTACCAGAAGCGATAAAAGTATTTATTTTTAAAAAAAGATCAATTTCTTAGTAACAAATGTGCATAATAAAATCATAAAAAAAATATTCAAATAAAGAGAATTTATGACAACCTCTCCCTTCAAAACTTAGTTTTATTTTGAAATAAAAAAAATTAGGGATTACGCTGATTTCAGGAATAAATTAGAAGCGAGTGCCTTGAGTAGCCAAAACAAAAAGCGTTTCTTCTCAAATAAAAGATAGATATATGCTTTCATCGGGCTTTTTTGTAGCGCACGCCAGAATTGCTTGCAGATGGTAGAATTTTTTCTTACTTACTTGAGAAATATCGTTATATTTTGGACACTTCACATAATATCTTTATAAATTATAGCCTATGCTATAAATTAAAGCCAATGTGTTATACTGATGTATAAGTTATATTACTGTAAAGTTTCATTAAAATCCATTCAGTTGTTTTTGCGTGAAAGACGACCAAACACATCGAAACAAACTTTCGCATTTATAATATATATCTAGATCAGTGATTCAATGGAAACATAGCGAAATATTGTCGATAAAGCCAAGTTGGCACTTTTTGCTCTATATAGCTTCCAGATCTCTAAAATACACAGAAAGAGGCTCAAATAGAATTTTTAAACATATAACTTGTGCTGGGTTTATCCGTGTTTCACGACAAAAAGGTGAGAAATTTTAAGAAAAAAAGCTGATAATTATTTCCCTCTACTGCTGTAACTCTGAAAAATAATGTGAATTCAAAATCGTAGTTGAGCCTCTGTACAGAGGTTCATGTTTTATACAGGCAAAATATTATTATAATAGAAGCATTTTTCGCAAAAGGAGAACATTTTGAAAAAAAGTTATTCTAAGTTAATTTTTTGACAAAATATTGCATTTAAATCATTTTTTTTGTCATAATGTCCTTAAAACAATTTTATATATGTATTCTAATCTAAGTGACACTAAATAGCATGGAAATTATCCATTTATGGGCTTTTTTAAAATCATGGTTTCGAACGTAGTCGGATACCTTAATTCGCAAGAATTATTCAAGTTAGATAGGTGTGTGTATCTATGTGAACAATTTATCTTTCATAATTATAATTCTTTTTCTTTGGCGAGGTTGCGGCATTTTCCATTTTTGTTCGGGGGGAACTGCTAGAGCCGGCCCTGCCAGTGTTATTCTATTGCGCATGTAGGTTTAGTTGGACACAATAACAAACCGAAACTGCGATACTATGGGTGAATGGCAATTACATTGAGTGCATGCCGCTGGCGCCCAGTTGGCAGAAAATGGTCTTAGTTGATATCAGAAGTTTCAGTAGGTTTCAACAGCTCGACGAAAATGAACTGTAGGACTTTCAATGATCGCTGGTGAATGCATCGATCATACATATTTCTCTGGTCGTACTGACACCTGTCGAAAATGACTTGTTCTCCTTTTTCCAGTTATCTTTCCTGCAATAGATGTGCAATGACGGCCCCTGCCATCCATTAGTGTGAGAGGTCAGAAGGAAGATTAGCCATAGTCCTTGCAACTCTTTTTATCAACAATTTTCAACAAAGATACCAATTCAACAACCCAAGATAAGAAATACACCAATTGTTAAATAGGGGAGTACTAGAAGAATTAACAATAAATCGGATCACTTACGCCCAGGCAATACACCTTCTAATTCACCTCGACCTAATCCAATTTAACACCTCTAACACCAAATCGTCACCTTTAAATACACTCAAATGGGGCATACGAATCTGTTCCCTACCTAGCTTTATACTAAATCAATCACTGCTATCATTCAGCATTCTAACCTCTTTCCCCTTCTAACTCGAAAGCTTAATCTTTATATACAAGTCTTGATTTGCATAATCACATCTTCTTCGGAGGAGGAAAGTTTTTAATAGAATAATTTTTGTGAGGACCTATTATTCCCCAAGAGTACTATTAGTAGAGGAAGAAAGCGGATAGACCCGTTATAGATGTATCGCGGTCGTGTGTTAATGGCTGACTACACAAAGGTCGGATTAACTTGCTCTTTTGAGTAAAATCACGTAACCTCTGGGGTACTCGTCTGTCTTCTGGAAATTCCTCCTTAGGCTATGAACTGGGTCTCTGCCACGACCTACTCTCTACGACGATAAACAGCACTTAACTTGGTTTTCTTTGCCCTTTATGTAGCGGGCGTGGGCTTCTGAGGAATCAGCCAGTTCTTCTAATATAAATGAGCGCGAGTCAATTCATGCATGTGCTGTGTATCTATCATTATGCGGATTTGTAAATTCATTTCCTTGAACCGCCATCCAATATATTATGCTGGTACCAAGTGAGTCTAAAATGACCCAAATTATTAATATTTCAATGAAATTTGTTTATTTACTTGTATTACATCCAATTGTCTTAGAAGTTGGGTCATCTTTTAATATTTGTATTCAAATATTTTAAGGACTTTCTGCTAAAATATTAAAGAATATTAACGCCTTCGTTATAACTGGAACTTTAAAATATACATGTAAACTATTTATTTAAGGTGACTGCCTACCTTGAAAATGTCGATTCTTTCGTCTACAAATGGCATTTTTTTTTTAAAAAAATTTTAAAATCTTATATTTGATTCTATTCTTTTTCCAAACAGTTTTTTCCTTTTACGCGAAATAGAAATAAAGTTATAGGACGAAAAATATCACTCTATGCAAAATGGCAGTAAGATAGTAACTGGGGTATATGGCCGTTCTATGGCGACTATATCTTTGGATTTCGTTAGGCGTGAATTAGAGGTGGGATTCTCGGAAATGAATCGATATTTTAAAAATCTTAATATGCATCGGTATTAAGAATATAAACCTTCCAAATTTCTAATAAATTAGATAAACTTCTATATTATGAGAATAAAACCAAAACACACAGCTACGTAGCTAAACCTGGTTGCGTAACTTTGATCACTTATCTAAATAATTATATTATCCGCCTACCAACTCTGATAATTGGCTACAGTTCCTAATATCAAATAATCAGTCGTGCCACCTTGATTCAAGCTAAGGTTCAATCACTTCTCTAGAGTATTCTTGTGCAAATAGTATTCCACCTTGTAGTAATGGCTAGAAATCCTGGTAATCTTTTGAAATAGGTCGTCAGTTCACACTTCCTCATCTCTTCTAAACATATAACCTTCTAAATTGCCATCCCGTTTACTAAAACTCTGCCCTTTTAAGAGCTATCTTATTTGCATTTTACAATTGCATTTCACTCTTGGATTCCAAGTTGGAAAAGATTTGCCATTAATCTTACGTCAAAGAACCTGGTGAGGTTATGTTAAGCAGAAAAAGACGCGTGAACCTGTCACAAAACTTCTAAATGAGTTTTTCTCAAAAATTATGTTTTTGAAAGAAACTCACCTGATAATACGTGATATCTGAAGAACCAAATCAGATAACGTTTTGAAATTTGTGGGAATGATTATTATACTATTTTTCTATGTAAGTAAACCAAGTAAGTTTTGTTGTAGGTTAAATATTTTTTCTATTTAGGTAGTTTTAAAAAAAACTTAAAAAATATCAATTTTCATATTATGTTCTATAATTGTTCGTAATTTTTTTTTTTATTTAATATTTCTAGATTTTGTCTATTTTAAAGAGTATATCACGTATGTATGCTGTGTATAAAGAAACTACTAAAAATTGTATTAGAAATTTTTATAACAGTGTTACCTGTTTTAGTAAAAATTTGGTAAAATTTACTTGAAAACAACTCAATTTTTCCAAAAGTACAATATTTATTTAAAATTTTTGGTGTATTTATATATTTTTTTTTATTTTTCTTCCTAAAACACTCAATTTGTTTCAAAATTTGTTTTATGAAAAATTTCAAACTGAAGTTAGGGTAGTCACCTTTTGCAATAACTCTCATTGTATTACAATAAATAGAATTTTTTAAGATTATTTTATCTTAATCTTCGAACAACAAAGGACTAATTTTATGAAACGTTCATGTGCCTTTTAAAATTTTGTGTATATACTGTTATTTGTTATGATATAATTCTTCTGTCTTGTCTACTCCCTTTTGTCTCCGGAATCTCCTTAAGCGCCCAAAGAAGCAAAAGCTTTAATAACAGATTGCAAACTTATTTTAATATCAGTTTCTAAAGTGCTGCCGCCTGAGTTCTTGCTTCTGGCGACAAACCTCCCAGCCGCCGCCATCGCCATAGGAAGTAAAAGAAAAGGAATTCCTTTTATCGCCAAGACAAGAAGAAGAATTGAAACTCAAGAAGAAATTAGAACGTGTCTTCGAATGAAAAAATAAAACCAACCATCTAAACTTTATTAACGCACGAAGTCAATGTTTTATCATTTGAATGTTACGAAGTGGAAAATAAGAAAGTTCCTAAATATAATTCTATTGTTGTTTCTGAGTCATTTTGGTGGTAAATCTCAATTATTCTTTTTAGGGAAGAAAAGGAGGAAACACAATCTAATGTGGGCTACAAACAGTAATTTTGCAACGAAGGATTCAAATAAAGAATATGTACCTTCCTCTCGTGCAGTTGGCTGCCGTGCCCTTACTCAAAAAACGAATAAAATTTACTAACACTAACAACGCAGCAGTTTCTGCAAGTTAAAAATCGAAGTTACTACCGATTAAATGGAAGCTCAACTGAATGACGTAATTCCCATACATATTCTTTTACTTTCTTGCATAGTTTCCAGATTCTCTTATAAATTATGTACTGCATAAAAAAAATTAACCATAAATTAAAATCAATATATCCAAGGCCCTTTGTAAAACTTAAGTTTATTTATTTTTTTTAAATTTTATTTTTAATTTGCTAAATTTATGTGGACGTCATAATCATATACAATAACTACAAACTACATGTTTCCAGCTAATCATAGATTCATGTGGCGTAGTAATCACATGATAAAGCAAGTAATGCCTTAGCCAATCAGACTACGAGCTGTTGCCAATTTTGCTTCTTTTCTAAAACTTCTTTTGTGCAAGTACAGGATTTGTGAACAATAATAAAGTCACAAATAAGCAAAATACATGATTTGCAAAAAATACATCGCTTAATATAAGAATTTTTAAATAAAAATATCAAGAAAATTTGCTCAATTTTTTTAGTACTTGAACATTTTAACCAATAATAAAATTTGAAATTTTATCTAATTTTACAAATACAACAGCAAAACGTAAGATTAATGTCTATTTTGAATCTGATGGAAAGCAATGCTGGACATATATTTTATCATGTGACTAACATAGCTCAGCCCATTGCAATAAGTGGAATTTGTTTCTCAATTTTGAGAATATATTCAGCATAACTGAACCTCTACATTTTCTTCTAACACAAAATTTATTACATTATTCAATACATGTTTTCAATGGCGTACGTAGATAATTTTAATATTTATTATATTTTAAAACGTAGTCTAAAACATTGAGACGTGCACCTTTATGTTGAAAAACTATAAATCTGTTGGTCTATGTTACGAGTTATAGAGCTATTTAATCCTTTTATCCTTGCTTAGCGCCACTGAATGCTTTTCTAACTCAATTTACTTTAAAAAATAGAACGATCTAGCTTGTTGTTCATAATTTTTATTTCTTTTATTGGCAAGTAACTTCTTATGGCACGGTAAGGAAAAATTTTAGGAGTGGATCGAGACAGCGCTTTCACGTACCCAGATAGTTTCTTTTTTAATATATAATGCTAACGCCATCTGTTCTCCAAAAATATTATTCATTTTGTCTAATATATCTCATGATTATTTATCAAACATCAGTTTAATAAAATTAATTACATCGAATAATAATTTATTTTTTTTATAAAATAAATATGACTGTGAAAAGTTTTAAATATATTGAAATATGTGTACCATTAAAATATCTTTTACATTTCCTTTTGCCTTGGTGTGAAGAAAAATTAAAGCATAAAAATATTAGAAATATATTCTTAGTTTATATATAACATGTAAATTAATTCACTCTTAGATTTAAATCTCCTATTCTTTTTCAAAAGAATTAAGTATAATATGCGTCAACTTCAAGTAGTTTTTTAAAGTATCCTTTTGCTGATATCTTTTATCAGGTATAATATAATATTAATACATCTATATGTACATGTATTAATATAAAAATATTAATATAATACTTTTAGCTTATTTTTTCAAATAAATACATTACAATATATTGAGATCAAATATAATCAAATTTTGTGGATATATCATATTTTAATTATATATTCATGTCAGTAGTTAAATGTGAATGACTTGAAAGAATGAACTACAAAAATGAAAATAAATTAATCTTATTTATTAAATTCAAATTGAGAGCAGAAACCCAGTTAGGAACTATTTATTTGATTACTATAAATATGATCAAATCCGTATTGATATTGTAATTTCTTTTGTGAATTTAACAGCAATCCTTCTTTTTAATATTGTTTACTTCTTCAGTAATTAGATTTTTGAATGTACCGACAGTGTATCTTTTTCTTCGTGTAGAGAAATATCCAGGTTGTTTTTCAATCTTCTTTTTTATATTTACAGTCGAGGATTCCATAAATTTAATTTTTCATTATTGTGTTCTCCATTTTTTAAATGCCTTTAAAACAGAAAAGGGAGGAAGACTTTGATCACAAAATGAGCAGATTAAGTCTCTGTTGGTGCACATTCATTTCAGCCTTATTTTAAGAAAACATTTTACTGAAAAAAAATTGACTAATTAAAATAACAAGAAAGATTATAAAACAATTAATAAAAATAAAGCAAAAAAAGTAAATAAGAAACCAAAAAGTAAAATTATCCAAAACGTAAATAAAATGCCATAAGAGAGCTTCAGCAAAATTGTTCTAATTAATATTAGCATACAAAAAATAGTAAGGCTATTCAATTATTTTAGTTTCCTATATATTGTGTAAGAGATGCGCCAGCATTGCATTAAAAAATACTATCAGGGTGCATTAGCGCTGTCTCGATCCACTCCTAAAATTTTCGTTACGGGTTACCAGTTACAGTTACGCGATGAATGTAAGGTAGAAATGAATGAAGTTCCAAATTTCCCCACGTTTTTTAAATACAGTTTGAAATAATAATGATAATAATAAATATATTAATTATCTGAATTATTTGTTAATTTCACTGAGTATCTCAAAGTATGCTGCATATAATTTGCAGCACTGGTGTGCAAAACTTAAGCAAATAATGTAAAATTTAGTAGATAGCCGCGAAATTGCAGAAAAGGAGGTCTGGGTGATCAGTACAGGAATACGTAAGTCAACAGAAACGTCATGAGTATGCAAATATCGTAAACAAAACGTCAGAAGCGATGAGCGTACGCAAAATCAAAAGTGATGTGTCATGCGCGCGCTGCTCAACAGTAGAATAAACCGCAGCTGACGGACGTGCAATCCAACATATCATTCCCGCTGCAAGTGCCAATGAGTCAGTTCGTGAAATATGGCTAGAAGAAATCACCTGGACGACTTCCTCGCCACGTGGAAGAACGATCGGAAAGCCGGAGGAGGGGCGCACTGTCACCAGTGTAGCTGCAGAGTTCGGAAAACAAATAAAAGTGTCAAGGTTTCCGCGCGCTTGGAAAAGAGTTCCAAAACCACAAGTACAGCTGTTAGAAAGGTTGGTGGTGGCCTCCTGAGGACAACTGCAGGTGGGATGACCGCATATCATCCCGCAGGCGAAAAGAGGTCGGCAGCAGTCGGGCAAGCTACTTCAGAAAACCTGTACAGCAACGGGTCGACAAGTGTCGCGGTTTACTGTGGCCAGACGCCTTCACAAAGGGGCTTGTCTGCCTCGCCGTCCTGAACGCTGCCTCTCGCTGAAAGTTACACCGAAGCTACTGTTTACAGTGCGGGCTGAGAGCACAAAACTGGACAACTGATCACCGGAGTCGTGTCCCTCTTTACGGATGAGAGTTTGTCTAGTACCAGGAAGGATTTTCAACGCTAGTTTTGATTTGAGAGAGATCGGGGACCTCGGTTTTTATCCTGTGCAGTAACATCAAGGAAAGACACCGTTACGGTGGGTCCTGGAGTTCTGTCTGGGGAGGCATTGGCGCTGAACGGGAGAACTGGAGCTCTTACATTTTCACCAGAGAGTCTGTAAATCGGGGATCCCTATTGTGAGGGGAGGTATTCCCTCATGTGCGTCTTTTTTCCGAGGTGCCACTAGGCACAGACTTCATTTTATGATGACAATGCACGGCCACATCGCACCTTTTGCTATTGAGGAGCTGCTGGAAAGTGAAGATATCACTGAATGGATTGGCCAGCGTGTTCCATAGATTTAAATCCCATCGAAATATGTGTGGATGCTTTGGGAGACGTATTGCCGCACGCTTACATCATTCCGAGAACAACCAGCAACTCGCAAACAGGATACTGAGTGAATGGCACCCTCAAGAAATGTTGCACCAGCTGGCCTGAATACGCGAGACGGTGTGCAAAGCAACCATTGTAAGTGTGGAGGTCATATAACCATATTACAAACATCTGCTTATTGTTCCCGTTGATAGACACAATCATGGAGTCACGATACTTTGGCGTGTTCAACAAGCTTGTTTCGTTTGACCCATACCGTATGCGTTGTATTCTCTTTTTTCAGCGCCGATGCTTTCGCCATCCTTTACGTACATAATACTCTCCTCATTTCAGAATTTCAAGTCTCTCAGATGATTTTTCATGCTATATGGGTAAATAAACCTACCTTGTTGCTTAAGTTTTGTATAATCGATGGTTTCTAGGCTCGTTCATATGGTGAATATATCTCTTTTCCTTTTAAAAATAATCGAAATCCCAAGTTTAGGTAGTCCATTAAAATGGTCACAATCGAAAGCGGCTATCGAAAAAGGATGCATTTCTCACCGTGTGGTTGTACCTCAGAAACCCATATGAAAATATTATTGTGATGTGGATTGCGGTATGACAAGATAATACAAAAGTAATTATACCAAACCATTCAAAACTACTAGTACCCAGATGTTATATTTTCTTCATATTTAAAATGATTGATATTATAATGAGCTATTATAAAATGTTATATGTTTGTTTATTATGTTATCATCTTTCCAGTGATCATCTCTTAGCATATATTTTACGCCGCAGACTTTAATAGAAATTACAAATAAAAGCAAAATACTTCAAGCTTCCAAATTTTTTCAGAATGGTTACATTTAAGTCTAATTGAGGCATCATAAGTTAAGCCCCAACAGATTCTTCTGGCCTCAATCTTCGCCAAGAACACTCACAAATACGATCTCAAAATTGCTAACTCCATCAACAGTATCAGGTACTCAAAGATATCATTATAGTCAAGTAGTTGCAGTTTATATTTATAAATGCATAAAAACGTTATACGAAGTAATCGCACTGTATCGTAAAGTTGTAATTACTAATATAAAATGTTATATGTTTGTTATCCAGTTATATCATCATTCCAGTGATCATCTTTTAGCATACATTTCCATGCTGCAGTGACTTCTAAAAGAAATTGGAAAAGCAAAATAATCTAAGCTACAATTTTTTTTCTTTGAATGCAGCTGCATTAAGTTCAATTGAAGGCATCATACGTTAACCTAACAGATTCTTCGATACACAATCTCGCAAAGAACAATCTTTAAATTACAATCTTGCCAAAATGAACTCATCATCAGTATCAGGTATTAAAAATATATCATTATAATCTTCCGTGTGGTGACTGGCGAATAGTCCCTAACGTAAGTTCATACGTGTCGTAAGAAGTAATTGTAAAACAGCAAAGTCCAACCTCTCAGGGCTCTGGCACACAACAACAATACATATAAGCCAAAGAAGTTAACTTCTGCCATGTGTTCACACTGATACACACACATCTTTTTTTTTTCCTCTTTACGGTAGTGGAAGCCAGGAAGATCCTGCCTTAGGATTCAGTAAACTTCTTCATGATGTGAAAGATATTCATCTCGATGGAAATAGTTTAATATTAGACTTAGTATAACAAGTGGCACTTATAAAACAAGTGAAAAGAATTATTAATTAATTAATTAAATATCCCTATTAAGAGAAGCAAGAGGTTTACCTATATCACCACTTAATTCAAACTATGGTAGCTTAAATATAAATAAATAAATATTGTGCACGGCAGTTTAAATGTTAATCAAAAACTGTGAAAAGAAGTAGCAGTCCATTCCCATATATTTAAAATAAAGAACAAATTTAAATCCCGAGTCTAAGTTTTGATTTAGTACTTCTTTCGTAATTTCGGCATTTCTTTTCCTGCCTCTATTGCTCTTTATTGAGAGAGTACCGTTCAAGATAGCAATGCGAAACAAGTACCATGAAGCTCCAACTGTCTCCCCTTGAGGCTTGTGAGAAATTATGCTAACAAATAGATGAAAATAAACCAATGAATTGTAAAAAGGCCATGGTTAATCCCCTTGAGTATATTGATATCAAATACCAGCTACATATTAAGGCCTTGGGAAAGAAAAACACTCCTGATATAATATTAAAAGCCAACATTTTATGTATGTTATATGAACAATACTCTGAACCTGAATGCACTAAATTGTACACTGATGGCTCTAAAATACAAGACAATACTGGGTTTGGTGTATACAGTAAACTTTTATCCCTGCACTCCTGTGGGACACTTCATGTCGAATTTTGATGCAGTGATTCTTGCAATCTCACTAGCTCTAGAAAATCTCAGGATAAAGATCGATTGTTTCTCTAAAGCAGTTATTCTAGTCGATTCCAAAGCAGCCATACAGGGTTGTAGTTATAAATAATAACACAGACACTCAGGTGATCTCAGAACTAAAACAAACCTTATAAAGTTCAAGGTTGGTTTTAGTTCTAGTTGAAGTCATTGAAAAAAAAACAAGTGTTTTGCTGTACTTATAAAGACATTGTTTTTAATCAATCCCTTCAAATGTGGATATCTACCGTAACAAAAAAGGCAGACTTACTAGCCAAGAGAGAAACACTTAATCCACAAGACAACAAACCTCTTCCTTTAGAGTCACCTAAGAAATATATTTTTGAGAAATTAATGGATGCTCTTATATCTGGCCAGACAGCAAAATAAATTAGCAAATCCTAGGCTAACATTCGAGACACTTGGCGAAAGTTTTGTCAAAAGCCCCACATAGAGGCTGTGGCAAACTTCAGACTGCAAACAGGTCATGATTGCATGGCACATCGTTTTAATAAAATAGGCATCCTTCCATCTAGTAAATGCAAAATTTGAAATTCGGGCATCATGAATGCAGAACATTTTTATATGCCCAGAACTAGATAAAGAGTTTCAAAAAACGTGTCCAGATAAACAAACTCTACTGGAATGCCAGAACCTTCATTAACTCGTTGTAAAGACTACATCCCTTATGTTCATCTTCTTGTTTAAATTTTTTAACTTTTTCTTTTGTTCCCATGTTTGTTTGTCCTGGTTCTTTCTTTAAATGTTTGTACTTTTTTATTATTTATTTATCATTATTTTTGTGTGATATTTGAGATGTTTTACATGTTTGGATAGATCCTTCAAATAAAGCCAAATGTAACAACAGCATTAAATAAGGAGTGAAGAAACCTTTTATCCTGAAAGGCTTATTAAGTTATGTTTGATCTAATAAAATTTTCACTTACGTACTCTATGATAATAATAACTATTCAGATACAGAGCTAACACCTGTTTCTGTTTTTGACTGTCCAGCTATTCTTGCTGCTCTACAAGAAATAAGGATCCTGTTTTCGTTAACAAATCTCTACGTGGATAATGTTGAGCAGATTGCAAAAACAGTCACCTGGCCCCATGGTACTGTCTGATTATGTCCCGTTGTGGACACGATATCATCATCAATGATAACAGTCACACAAATATATAAAAACTAAAGATATATTAGAATTTATATTAATGTTAATGATATATAAAATGATTTAAAAATTCATCGAGATTATAATCAATCTTATATTAATGTAATACACGATAAAAGAATAACTTAACGTAGCGTATATATTCGAATCAGAAAGAATTGTATGAAAATTTTAAAAAAAGAAGTCACGCAATAAAGTATAAAAATACAAAGATGTCTTTCAGAACGGGGAAAAAAAATACAATGAAAATGTCTGGAAAAAGGAAAAGAAAAATGTTGTCATTGTTGTCACAAGGGAATATATAATAGTGAAAAATTTAAATAACGATTTTCTTGTGCCTCAAATGAACCGTTAATGAACTGTTAACGTGATTGTTGATAAAAGAAACATGGTCCCTTACTTCTTAATAATTAAATATTGAAATTAAAATTAGCAGTTAAAAGTCTGCTTAAAAACTAGAATTTAAAGAATCTAACACTGATTTCCCGAGTGAATGACGAAGTTACTTAACGACCAAGGATAGAAGAAGTATAACATTTTTTTCTCCTGACAATATTTTAATAGGTAATACATTTTTTTTAATTTCAAATACGTATATTACGCTAGAGTTTTGATAATCGTTTAATATGACCTTAATAATAGTTTAATATAACCTTGCTAACAAAAAGTAGAAACGTTTTTTTTTCTTTCTGTAAAATTGAAATTGACCTAAATTGCATGTTCATCTGGCCTTAACATTCCAAGGAAAGAGACACGAGGTACAAAAAGGAAGAGCGTTCTATGAGTTAAATAAATATTGTTTTATTCCAATTTTACTGAGATATACTATTTTCAGTGTGAAATAAAAATCACACAATAATTATCGCAACATATTTATTTCATTAAAAAAATATACCAAAGAAACTGCTGCTAGCTGAAGAAGAGTTTTATACAAAAATGGTCTCTCTGAGCAATACCACTTCTTTAAATACAAGGAGCTTGGCCATTAGGAAAAATTCAGCTGTAAAATATTTACTAGCACAAACGTACTCCAAAGCTCCAATAAGTGTAAAGTAAGTCTTTCACGAATTGTTCAGTCCAGTAAGAGCTATGAAGCAGATGTTTGTTATGAACAAAGATATGGCAAATGCAAATGAAGTTGAATTATGCTTATCACTTGATTTGGTATTCTGTTCCGTATTTAAGTACGGTGTCATGAATCCACGGCGAGAAGGCTTGGACCCTGGTGTAGACTCCTGGAGTGTTTCTGCGACCGCAACCGATGCCAAAAGAAATGACTCCTAACTGATACCAGCGAGATTGCTTGCGGCAGACGAGAGGACCTCCTCCGTCACCCTAAAAAGTAAAAATTAAGGAAATTATGAAATATAAATATTTTCAATACGAAAAGGATCCAAGATTGTGCTTTTAGTCTAGTAAAATACTGAAATATCTTTGAATTGTATTGTGTAAAATACTCTCATGTCCAAACTCAAGGACACAAACATAAAATCTGGCTAAACAGATGAATTATTTATAGTGTTTCCATGAAATTTAGCACAGAGATATATTACAGTGCGAAAAAGAATATAGCAACATAGTATTATGGGAAAAAACTTTTAATTGGGAATTAAGATTCAGGGCATATCAAGAAGTGTGAAATCGTGAATCAGAGATAAAGCATTTACCTTTGGAAAAGTTTGTCTAATATGGAGTGTGATCACCATGCACTGCTATACAAGCCTCACAACGAGACATCGTACTGTTTATGAGGGTGTCAAGTAATGTTCATGGCAACAAAGCCAATTCTTCCAAAAGCGCAACTTTTAACTCCTGGGAAGGAGATACGCTGAGAAATGGATCTTCCTAGATTACTCCAAATAGGACGAAGAACTAATTCAATAGGACTAAGATCTGGTGAATTCGAAGCTCCATACGGAAAATATCCTCTTCTTCAAGAAGTTCATCAACAATATAAACTCTGCGTGGACACGCACCGCCTTCCCGAAAGCTGTAGTCCAGGCCCACAGATAGAACTCATTTAGAATTATATCTAAAACAATGTCTGTGACCTTAATTTTGTACATGAGGGCAGTTAAGGTATTAGAAAGAGGTGTAGGTTTCATTTGACGAGAGAGAGTCCTGGGATATTTTACTTTCCGCTTTTTGAATTCTCGTATTCTCCCATAATAATTCACTCATGTTTGAAAAAATTGCAACACCATGAAGGAATTATTCAAACAAAACAAAACTGACAGGAAGATTAAAGTGATACACACATTTCCTGTCAAGACCTTCAAACGTTAGAATTTCAAAGCGAGAGCCGGCTCCTTCTATCAGCCGCTTGTTCTATGTATATAAAAGGCTGCAATCATGTTCTGTGTCCGCTTTAAACGTTTAATTAGTGGTCAATATTCCTCATCAAAATCAATACCAACAATTAACGGAGTTCGTTTGAGGCCGCATTTTCGGTATGCGAAAGGCTGGAGTTTCTATCGAGAAATGGCAGTCCACACTCAGTGTAATGCCGCAACAGTGATGCGTGTTTGGAAGAAATGGACTGAGGAGAACCAAACAAGGGCAAAACCTGATAGTGGGCACGATGGACGTATGACTGAAACCTCATTCGCATGGCTGTGACTTCTTTCGTATGTTTCACAATATTGGAACACGATTACAAGGATTTTGTTGTCTAGCACCACGGTTCGTCGCCTTTTGTTGAAACATCAACTGCGTGCAAGGGTTTCTCTACGCATGTCTCCCCTGTGGCTGAAATCCCAGATGCCTCCGACTTCAGTGGGCTCAGGAACACAACGTATGGCCTTCCCTGTGGCAACAAGTTGTTTTCTCTGATGAACCTCGCTACAATCAGGCGTACAATGGTGGAAGAGCACGTGCCAGATGTTACAAAGTAGAGCGTCTGCTCCCACAGTGTATTATCCTGCGTCATACCGCATAAGCGCTTGGTATTATGATCTGTAGAGCTATTGGGTATTGTAGATTCCACATAGTACAAATTGCGGGCAACCTCTACAGAGTTCTTTACATAAAGGAAATTGGAGGAAATGGACATAAGTGGAGCCAGAGTTCCTTCCCATTCTTCTAAGCATTCCGGGAGCAGTATTTCAGCATGATAATGCCCATGAAAATGTTTATCAGACTGCGCAAATCTTCTTCGCTGCACAGCAGGCTCCACTTTTTCTATGTCCTCCTTATTCTGAGGATATGTAACCCATTGGGTATGTCTGTTATTTCATTAGTCTGCAACTCGCTTATACAGCTGGTAAGGCACAAAGTAAGATAGCCCTTTGGCGTCAAGTTGAAAGCATATGGAATACAGTACCCCAAACTTATATTTAGAGCCTGCACAGATTCAATGCCATGACATGTACAGGTTCTCATCGCTCAGTATACGGACACACAAAGTACTAATTTTGGACATCCTTTTTCTTGTCTAATAAATTTGTTAGTTTATTTGTATTAATACCAGTAATATGTGGAATAAATATGATTAATATCTGAAAATTCCTTCAAGGTGTTATGGTGCTGAAATGTTCACAAACGTGCATGTATTTGTAATGATATTCCTGTTCAGTATTTTAGAGCTATGTTCTTATATAAATATTACTCTTAACGTTTTATTATTTTTGAAAATAAGTATTAAAAATTAGTTCAACTCCATAATTCCTCAAGGAGACACATTTTACCTTAATAAAATTTCAAAAATATTTTTTGTTTGAACTTGTTTATATATAAATATATGTAATAATTCACGTTAATTTCCTTTTAAAAGATTTTTAATTTGTAATGGTCTTGAAACCTCGAAGATTTAACTTAAAAAATTAATTATTAGCTTCTCACCAAACGAAATTAACTGCAACTTTAAACACTTCATAATTGTGTAGTCATCGAATTTAGAGTAGATATTATGTGAACCACATATCATCCGATTATCTGGAACAATAACAAGAGCAGTCCTTGGAAGTCGATTTAAATTTCCTTCTGGCATCCAGTTACATAATAACATTTGAATAGTTATGCTATATATATATATATATATATATATATATATATATATATAATATAGTGTTACTAAAGTTATGCTATAACTTGTGTGTAACTCTTATTAATTTTTATTTTCATTATTTTTATACTTTTGTTAAGTGCTACATTTCAGCCATTCACATGATTTTAATCTGCATTAGGGTCCAGAATCTGGCAATAACTTATTTATTGCACTCAGATTTAGCTCGGGCTCTGCATTTTTAAGTGCAATTTTTAGGTAAGTTACCTCTATCTTGTAATGGATTTAGATATTCCTATCCATTACTTTCAATAGGTTTTGCTCAGTATTATTTACATAATGGGGAAGGTTGGCTGGTCAAAAAACATGTTCAAACCCACTTTTATATAAATTATTTTATATATTAGCGGTCCTAAGTCAGTAATGTTTATAATACTGCAGAGCATCCATTTTAAAATTTTTATCTCGGTTGCTCGTAAGTCCTTCATTGTGTGATTTTCCTACTGTCTATGTGTTTTTCGAATGTGATTGTTGGATGTTATCTCTTGTTTGTAGAGAATAAGACTATATATATATATATATATATATATATATGCGACTATTTTTTATACGTGTAATTCAACAATACTTGTAAGAAAATGTCATTTTGTGTTGAATCATTTATTATTGTTAATTTTTTTTATATATTACATTCTTTATAATTAAGTAAACACTTTCATAATTTAATAAGGAATATGATTATTCAATTGAACGTTGTAGAAGTTGCAATTACAAAGTTTTGCAAGGTAACTAAATTATGTCCGATTTAAAAGTAATTAACACTCGGTATCAATGCGCATGCGCACACAACCCACTTGGGTGCTGCAATCTTAAAGCAGGTTGTATTTTAAATATGATTCATAAGCTTACAAACACATCCCGATTGTAGCAGGACATACTAAGCGAAAAATGCTAGGTAGACGAGTGATCAGACATTTTGATCAGTTAAACGAGTTTAAGAGGGGCGTAATGATAAACAAGAAAGCCACAAGATGGTTGACATTCCATGTTTCTCGCTAATCGTTCGAAGTATGCCATCAGATCATGTTGGGAGCAGAGGACAAGAGATGGTATCTACATGCGTAGAGCCGGAGTTAGTAGCCAACAGGTAGAAAAGAGGCAAGAGGATCGAAGTATCGTATGACAAGTGCTCGTGGATCCCACAGTGATCTAATCAGGTGTAATGCTGTCAAATGTTTCATAAACCACTTCCAAACGCTTTGCGGTAGTGAATCTGCAATCCAAATGGTCATTACGTGTGTTCTGTATCTAATACAGAAACATCGGTGACTATGTCTACTGGGATGCTAAACCAGAGCAACATGAAGTGCCACACATTGGGAAAAAAATGGTGTTTTGTGATGAATTCCTATTCATCTTGGAGCCCAGATGATCGTCGCGTGTGGATATGGAGGTGATCTGGGAAACGATAAAGTTCCATACACGCCGTTGCGCGACAGAATATCTGTATAGTGAGGGTAATGATCTGGGGAGAAGTATCATTCGCCATGGATAGACGGTTCCTTCTAATTATGGTACCTGAAACCTTAACGGCCAGCATTATTCTGTTGATGTTCTTCGAGCCCTCGTGGAACCTTACTTGAATAGTTTTCCAGGGGCAATTTTCCAGAAAGAAAATTTTCGTACTCATACAGCTTGCATAGCACAAAACTTTCTACGTCATCTTCAGATTCTCCTTTAGCTGGCCTGCTTTTGGACAAGTTCCCTATACAGCATTTATGGGACCCACTGAAACACCAGATTTTGACCGTGTTAATGATTTGAAGATGGTTGTTCAAGATTTGTGGGTCCGTCTGCATCAGGGCAATATATGTCGTCTACAACTCAATGATGGACCGTGTTACGGTCTTTTTGTAGTAGAAGGAGGACTGATGCTACATTGAAGTAACATAGTATTTGTGTAATTGTACACTATATCTGTTTAATTGTCTGGATTTAGGAATCAAGTGAATCTTTCATCTATATCATCATGCGTTTTAAATTTCATTGCAATCCAAGTTTCCCTTACTAAAGCACTTTTTCCGTGTTAACGTCTTATTAAGGCAACAGAATGAGTTATTCGCAACTTGATTTTGAGTGTGATTTTCGTGATTTTGATCGTATCACATAAGAAATGAGAGAAGAAATGGGGAAACATGTTTAATAACTCCTTCCATTCGTCCATGAGGTGAGTACAAGATCGAAACTATATATATACAATTTGTCGTCTTTGGTCTCAGTTACCAGAACTCAAAATTTAAGTAGATTTAATTAAAGTTTCAAATCAGTTTTGTATTACAATGCTTTAAATACTTACATCGCAAGCGTCTCTTCCTTCTGCGCCTGCGCATAAGGAGCTGCCTGGCAGTGTAAATTCGGATCCAAATTGCAGTTGAAGGGCTGATTCGCAGCGTTCTTGACGCCAAATGGGAACATTTACTTCTTTCAGGACGAAAGAATGATTGGAGGCTAAGATTTAAAAAAAGAAACTATTTGAGAGATGTTTTCAAACACAACATACTGTGTGTAGAGATTTGTATTATAAAATAAAATCGGAGTCGTATCAAATTAATAGACAATACACGTAAAATGTGTATTACGTTTCAAACAAAGTATAAAAATACATTCATCAGTAGAAATTTTATATTTTTTGTGATAATATCTTCTATGAAGGAATATTATTGAAAACCTAAAAATATTTATAAACCATGTAATGTTTAGATGTTCGGGGAACAAAAAATAACTGCACCTGATTGGAGGTGGGGCATTTTCAATAACTTCGACAAATCTCATGGCAGCGATGTACAAAAATGGGTTACCCCTGCTAATAGTTCCCCTGAACGATTGATTTTGTTTATAACAATGCATTTTGATACTCCTTGAGGGCTATTCGCAACGGACCTCTAATTTTGATCTGCTGTCAAATGACGAGGACGACACTGAGTTGGCATTTCACTCACCCAGCCATAGTAAGACCTTGAGCCTCGACAGATTTTATATGCATCAGTCGCTCTACACTAATGTTTTCAACTGCACTAGAACTCGAACATCCGATTGGATAATGCTAGTAATTAATTTGTGACCATAGCCTCATTGGCCTCATGGTTCAAGTTGAATTAAATTATGATATTAATTAATCAAATCCCATTAATACAGCGAATTAACTTCTAAAAATCTTTTCGTTGTAGATTTGATTTTTTTTTCACAATTAAGTAAAAAATAGTTTATGTTTCAAATTTTTCATTGGAAACTATTAGTTGGTTTAAGAGATAGTTGCAAAACACATTTTTATTATTTTATATTTCCGATTTTTTACTACAAACACTAATCTACAAAATACGCAGGTTTGTTTTAGTTGCAATCTTCAAATACCATATCTTCTAATAATTTTCTCCTGTTTGCTGGCGTCTAACAGCTGTTACAGTTTTTAATGTACAACTAATATTATATCAGTATTGTCAATACATTTAATGAAAAAAAAAAAAAGCAAATCATTATTTAAGTAAGGAAAGTAATTTCAGTGAGAACTTTTTCATCATACTTCATCTTACAGACAGACTAAAATATTTTTATGAATTTCTAAAACCTTTAATGAATGAATTAAATGAATTCTGGGGATCCTATAGCTTATGAGGACGCCAAAAGCTACCGAAATCTGTAAAGTATTCTTACTTTCTGTCCTCCTTCCCCAACCCGTAATGTAGCAAGAAGACGATGCCAACAATTCGCTCTCCTCTGTTTTAGTGTCAGGTAAGCAGACGATGTTGATATGCGGCTTCCGTCTGACGGGGGTGGCTAGGCGCACCAGAGCAATATCGTTCTCTAGAGTCTCGTTATTGAATTGGGGATGTAGGATGATTCTCGAGACGTCGAACTCTTCGTGAGGGTATTGTTCGGAGGAGGAGGACACGTCGTGTTCTCCCAGACGAACTTTGAGTAATCGAGATGAGGAACTGTAAAAGAGAGAAAATGTTACTTGTATGACTGGTAAATCGAATCGATGAAATTTAAACATATAATGTGTGTGTGCGTTTATATATACACACTTAGATAAATTATGACCATCCCTCTTTAACAATATTGGGCCACCTTTTGACCTTAATACTGCATGTATTCTTCTTGGCAGGGCTTTGATGAGGTGTTAATAGGTGGTATGATAAAGCTAGGAACCATATCCAATGAGAATTAGACATTCTAATGGATTAACATTGGATTTATTGGATCTAGCTGCCTAGTGCCTCGTTCGATTCCATCCAACACATTCTCAATTGGATTGAGATTCGAAGACTGTGCTGGCCTACTAACAAGTCTGCCATGCTCTTCAAACCGCCTGCGATCAAGACAAGCTGTATGACAGGGAGTATTGTCTTGGTGAAAATATCTATTTCCGTCATCGTACACCATTAACATAACAAGATGTACTTGATCTGCAATGACACTTAAATATTCTTGAGAATTCAGACGTTTTTCCACATAAACCCCTAGGGACTACATGCAAGAAAAACAACCGAATTCCCAAACAAGAACGGCAAAGGTAATCCATGTCCTCCATGGGAACTTAAAGCGCATTGATTAGGTTTTAGTCCTCACTATTCACTTTGCTCCTTTTGGGATATAGAAAGTTTGCTCTTGTTCAAGGTCAACAGTAGAGGCTTTCCAATAGGTGTGTCGGCTACCATAGCTTGTACAATGTAATACGTGGCTAACAGCTCGTTAAGAAACGTCTAGAGTTCCTCCTTGATTAAGATTCCTCACAATTTGACATTTGATCTTTTTTTGGATTTTCACAATTCTCCTTTCCAAGCGAACTCTCAGAAGCCTGTGATGACCCAAAGCCTGACGTTGAGACCCAATTTTCTGTTTGGTTATTGACTCTCTGTAAACAATAATAACTGCTGCCCTTAAACACTTTCCAAGTGAACCCGGTTTGCCGATACTAATTCCGACGCTTCGAGCATCCTCGATCGGCCTGCGTTCAAAATTGGTTTATATATATATATATATAATCACTTTATTTTGCAAGCATCACCGTGCAATTAATGCTTAATTCTGCATTCCCTTTTAATTTTTTCCCTATCTCTCCCTTTAGCGGCAACAACGTGAGGTTCTGGCCGATGTTTGTAAAAGTGTCAAGTTGCCATAATAATTTGGTCACTCAATACATGATCAATTATCCGGTCGTTGGATTGAAGAAAAATTTGATTTCTCATAAGTGAAAATGAGTTTTCTAGCTGTAAGGATTTAAGAAAATTGTCTGACGGTGATATTAACTTTAATTCAATCAATGTTTCTGCATTAAAAAGATTATGTATTGTTTCGTACGCTACATGGAAATATTTAGAGGAATTTTATGTTGTGTTGGCTGTCACTAAAATATTGCTTCTTGTTGCTGTAAAATATTGCATCAAAACATTTTATGTATCAGCTGTGCTGAAGACTATATTGATACAATGATCCAAGAAATCATGAAATGTAACTGCAGTAATTAAGACCAGATATGTATTTGTATTGTAATACAAGGCGTGATTAAAAACTTCCGGAATTTTTTTATCTCTGTGGAAATAGATTTTTACAAACTGAAATTCTTGTCATCTTAAAAATATGATTCATCTGCATTGATGCAGCGTTGTCATTGTTGGACATGTGTCACCTGACTTCACGTCTTTTTTCCACCAGGAAACAATGGTGGGTTATTCGAGATTGGTCTACATCGGTCTACGCAACTGGTTCTGATTTTAAAAAAATTCGCGAAAGCACTGTAATTCCATATTTTATTAAATTCCATTGCAATAGTTTTTAAGCACCCGATATTTAAAACG
Source organism: Trichonephila inaurata madagascariensis (assembly GCA_019973955.1). NCBI lineage: Eukaryota > Metazoa > Arthropoda > Arachnida > Araneae > Nephilidae > Trichonephila > Trichonephila inaurata. Next base: position 29,403 of record BMAV01004871.1, read on the forward strand.
ATTTATAAAGAATTTTCCAAATTCTATAATAGCACATAGATGAAATGAATTTTAATATTTATTCCTATTTGCATAAATATTTGTTTACAAGATGTTTATCAGAGGATCACTATGAAGAATTCTTAACAATATTAAAATAAATTTTAAGGATATTTATTTTGTATTTACGTGAATGCACTCTTTTTGTATATAATAGCGCTTATACGTTACATATTAAGTATTTATATGCGTGGTAAGTCGTTTTAGAGAATGACGGCAAAAAGATAGGTAAAAAGAAAACAGAAAATCACTGCTTCCAAATTTGCATTCAATTTCTAGAAAAATAATTTCTTTTAATTAAAGTGCACATATAAAATTTTATATAGACTTAAAAATATGAGAAATTTTAGTTGCTTGCTTTTGAAATAAATCTTTTGATAATTTTAAAAATACTAAAATTCAAAACTGTTACTGAGCAAGAAGTCTGTGTGTGCAGTATGTATAGCAATCTTTCATTATGTTCTCGTTTGTATACAAAATATTATGTACATTTCACATCGTTAGTTTAAACTATTGTAATACAGCTTACTAATCGTCAACACAATGAGCTGCTGTCAAAATCCAGTATTCATCAATCAAAGAGCCGCCACAGACATATAGCTCCAAAGACTTCTCTAGAATGGCAGTCTAAAAAATAAAATGAAACACGTGAGTATATGAAAATTCACAATTTGAATATACACTGCTGTCCTCACAAAATGCAACACCCTGAAGGAGCCATGCAAACCATGTGACATTTACATCATGCGTTTGCAGCGATGAAATATGTAAATCATTAGCATTATAGCGCAGACACACCTTACGGATGACGGTAGCGCCACCCACAAGCCCTATATAAGGGAAACGATTAGCAATTTTTTTTGTTTTTTTGCGTAAGCTTTTTACCTACGCCTCATGGAAGACATCGAGCGTCTTTCGATCAAGTTATTGAATTCGACCGGGAAAGAATAGTAGCCTATAGGGATTGCGGATTATCCTTCAGAAAAATCGGTCAACGAGTTACACGAAATCAAGCAATTGTGATGCCGATCTGTTCTCACTGGATGCATGTGGAAGCGATGGACCGACGGGGCCGATTGCACCCACCTCGTTGCACCAGTGCCCGTGAGGACAGGTGCGTTGTGCGCATGGAAGTGATGGATCGCGCAGCCACATCACGACAGATTCAGCCTTTACGCAACATTCGGTGTCTGCTCACACAATCGACTCCGTTCGTATAAGAGTGGAATCTCTGCAAGGCATCCATTGCTTCACTTACCCTTGATTGAAAACCACAGGTGTTTGCGCCGCCAATGGTGCGATGGACAGTGGACATGGACAACGGAATGGATGGACAGTGTGTTAGCTGACAAATCCCGCTTCTGCTTGCAACATCACGATGATCGGATTCGAGTTTGGAGACAACGTGGTGAGAGGTTGCTGAACTGTTGCGTTATGTATCGCCACACTGGTTTGAGGTGGTGTTGGAATTCACTGCCGCACCCCTCTAGTACGCATTGCCGGCACACTACACAACCAGAGCTACATATCTGAGGTATTGGAGCCTGTGGTCCTCCCATACATTCAGCGCTGGTCATCAGCCATATTCCTACAAGATAATGCGCGACCACACGTAGCACACAATGTTCAAGAGTTCTTTACCTATCAGATTGAATTGCTTCCTTGGCCTGCTTGTTCCCCCGATCTATCGCCAATCGAAAACGTGTGATCCATTCTTGCACAACGACTGGCTCGGGATACACCACCCGATACTGCACCAGAACAACTTTGGTAATATGTGGAAGCCGCATGGACCGATATACCCCAAGATACATCCAAAGCCTCTTTGATTCCATGCCGAGGTATGTGGCAGCGGTTATAGCCAACAATGGTGGTTACACTAACGACTGATTTAGGCATCATCCTCACGTCATAAGAGGCTGCAATTTTAATCGTTTGATCTTTGTACAACTTGTTATTTGCGAAATAAATTTTGCTGTGATATCTCTGGTCCTTCCTGGTGTTACGGTTTGCGTGGCTAGCAGTGTAATTTAATCAATTTTCATTCGTATAAGTTTTTATCATGGATGTATAGTTTTAAAGGTTTTTTTTCTTTATGAATATTCGTATACATTAAAAATTAACAACAATACGAGTTTAAATTAAACTAAAGATGACAATTTGACAAATATCCTGGTGATCAAAATTAAATTTAATTTGGTTTATTTCCAAATTTAAATGAAACTACAAATGTACATAGGCTTATATAAGACGAAAAATAATTGCACGACAACCATTCTACGCTAGCACGAAAGTGTAATCAACCCATCTGAGTAAAGAGGTTATAAGATGAAATAAAAATAAGTGAATAGGGAAATGTATGGTTCCCTCTTATAGTTATATGACTTTCCCAAAGTAAACTGAAAATGGTTTCTGAACTGAATGGTTTCACAAATTCTGAAAACCCTGTCGCTTTCGATCCCACTTTCCAACAATGCTATTTTCAAGTCCTGGAAGATTCTAAAAGAAGGATGGTGAACTGTAATTGTACTCTCAAGAGCAGTGCTCTATAGGAGCTCCAAATATGCTCTATAGGAGAGGTTCTTAATCTTTTGATCACCGCAGCCCCCCATTATGTATCAGCCCAACATCGATGTCCCCCCTCCTCCAAATTTGAACTCATTTTTATGGAATTAGTGCGCAATATGAATTGAGTTCTTTATCCTTGCACATGTGTTTCGACTATATATTTTTTGAAAATATTATTTGTTATAGTAATGTATTGGCTATGTAGTAACGATATTGCAAACGATAAAAAGGTAAATTAATATTCTTGATCGAAATACATGTTCTAGTAGAGTTTTTTTCACTGGGTACAATTTATTGACGGAGTCTAGGATGGTACATCTTTCAATTTTTCCACGAAGCCTTTCATAGTCTGTAAAAGAAGGAAATGTTAACAGTAAATGAGAGACCTTCCAGGCCCCCCAGAAAAAAAGGGCACCCTTCGGGGGTCTGGGCCCCAATTTGACAACTGCCCTGATTTGGTCGGGAATCTAACTATTTAAATGTTCGGGCAAATCCCCTCCCCAATTTGAAATTTGTCATCCAAATTATCTTTATGTGAATGAGAGAAAGTAATCCGGGGGTCAATATTTTATTCCTCTATCTTAGAGTTGTCAGTCTCTTCCTAAGACATGGAAGTCTATGTGTGTTCTTATAATGGCTTTCCATACCATCAAGTCTCCTGTGCTAAACCGATTTCTCTCTCAGATATTAGAGACTTTGGATTGAATCCTTATATCTTGTACTTCTTATTGGGTCAGGTGACTTTCATGTCAATCTTTTTTTTTTTATTTTTTTAAAATAAAAAACAGCAAAACAATTTTTGGGAAGCATAATGGAGAAGTATCCACCATTTCCTTTAAGATTTCTGTGTTTTTTTTTATAATTTCCGCTCTCTTACATGTATTTTATAATTTTGTTAATTATAGATTTTTCAAAATGGCTCACATAATATGGTGATATAGTATTATTCAAACGATATGCAAAAACTTATCAAGAACAATTACGGCTAAAGAACCCAGCTAAAAAGAACAAGCATATTAGAATTTAGGCATCAAATGCCATCATGATAGAAGAGCTAATTTATTGTTAAACAATTAATAATAATTTTATTAAATATGAAAAAGTCTGAAAGAATCAGAGAATTTAATGTCAATAGATTTATTGAGAGCTCTTAGAAAAAAAAATATATGCTAGATATCAATACTTTTAAATTTAACAGAACACAGATTCTGGAGGAGAATGTTTCAATTAAAAGAGCTCTCGAGTCTGTAAACTGTACAATATATAATTGCAGATTTTTGTTCCACTTCTTAACTTGTGTTGCTGTTGTTGTTGTTTCTAATGCCACCCAATGTGGACGGTGTCAGATCGAAGATCACGAAATTCATCGTGACAAGGAGCTAGATTACATCTGCCGTTAGCTGCAGTTTTTGCAAAGATAAAATCAGGTAAAAGTACTTTTTCCCCTTCCCCCCCAAAAAATTTGTAGAAACACCCCGGGAAGGTGGTACGATATCTCACTCCCCCTTCCCCTACAACCAGCCGCTCCAGAGAACTTGGCTTGACAAATATTTCGAGTGCCCTCATTACAAACATTCATTTTCTTATGTTTAAGGCACTGCAGTCAGCGTCACCAACCACTATCTCGTCTGGGCGAAGCTCAATATGCAGTGTTAGAGTGTATTCTTCAGAAGACTTCAGAAATTGATTTCTTACAATTGAATTTCGTGTTAATGCTTGACTTTTAGATTGATCGTGTATTAACATCGCACTTCAAAACAATACGAGAGCTTTAACCCTCTAAGCGGTCTGCACTTAAAGTCTTGCCATTCTGGAGGTGATTCAAAAATGCACCGCACATATTTTTTCTTTGGGGGGGGTTCTCCGGGGGGTTGACTCCTTTTTAAGAATGCGGCTAGGCCGCTTTTTTTGGGGAAACTTCTTGAAGGCAGAAAAAGCATCTCTGGAATGGCGGAATTTTACACTTGGAGGGTTAAGGTATCCCACTACGTTCAAAACCGTGATTTTAAAAAGCGCATAAATGGATAATTTTCATGATATTTAGTATCACTTAGATTAGAATACATGTATAAAGTTGTTTTAAGGACATTTTGACAAAAAATTATTTAAATACTATATTTCGGCAAAAAAATTTAAATTAGAATAACCTTTTTTTTAAAATGTTCTCCTTTTGCGAAAAAAAAATTTTTATTATAATAATATTTTGCCTGTATATAGCTAAGACCCCGCCCGAGGCTCAACTATGATTTTTTAAAAGTTCACATTATTTTCAGAGTTACAACCCATTTGAAATAATTTTCGGCTTTTTTTTTAAAATTTCCCCCTGTTGTCAAAAACATGGATAAAACCCCCTTCTAAGTTATATATTTCAAAATTCTAGTTCAGCCCCTGCACAGAGGTCTGACCATATATGGGCAAAATATTATTATAATGAAGCATTTTTCAAAGGATAATATTTTGAAAATGGGTCTTTTTATGTTCATTTTTGTCAAAATATTTACTTAAATAATTTTATTGTAATACTATTCTTAAAACAATTTTATATACATTTTCTAATCTAAGTGACATTAAATATCATAAATGTTATCCATTTATACGCTTTTGGAAAATCACGTTTCCGAACGTAGTCGGATACCTTAAAAGTACTTGAAGAAATAAGCTATTAACTAATTAATAAAAATTGCTGTATTGTCAGTGTGGAGGAACGTGCACCCCCGCAACCTCCACATCATGAAAGGGGGCAGGGGCCTAGTGGGCCCAAAGCCTGACTGACGCCATGTATGTTTTTAACCAATTTATAAGAAATTAATGGCAAAATCTGGCTTAACAGAGGAGCCCTAATGTTCTCCGTTACGCCACTGTGTATAATGAAGAGTTAATTAAATCTTGTTATCAGAATTGAACGAGTTGATAAGAAAACGAAGGGATGAATTGTTGACATTTATAAGAAACGATAATCAATATTGCTTTACTTACGTGCCAGGACCATTCACCCGCTTCAGAAACGCCGTCTTTCCCACTGTCCGTCCCTTTCTGACCACAGGAAGCTATTTTCCCTTTCTTGGGTAGTATTCCAACTGTAAGATCTGACGATCCTTCTGGCCCAAAGCAGCACACTTTATCTGTGTAGTCGCAGTAAGCATAAGGAGAACCCCCACGTCCTATGCACTCCCAATACTTTACGCAATCGCACTGGAATTGATTAGCTGAAAAAGAAAAAGCTATTTAATTGCTATTGACCTGAAAATACAGTAGTTGTTGAGAATGATGAATCCTACACCTCCCACTGACAAAGTATTTTCTTTGATACTAAAAAAGGAAGCCTAAAGAAAGAACATCATATATTAAATTTAAATGAAACTTTTTAATGCGTGGGTTTTAACTTGCGACATGGTCGTCCTTCGATGACCATATCGCGTGGGGTTTTAGCGTAAGTTAGAGGTGTGGGATTCTCGAAATGATGAGACATTTTAGAATTCTTAATATGACTTTTATTAAGAATTTAACTTAGATTACTTAGATATCGAACAAACTTATATTAAGTGAGAATAAACCAAAACACGTAGTCTTAATTAACACAGATCGCGCAATTAGATCACTTATCAATATAATTATATTATATCCGCCTAATCTCAATCTCAATAATATTTCCCCGCGTTCAGAATATAATTTTTTCCTATTGGTTGAATACTCAACCCCAATCTACTTCAATATTTCTCCAAATGGTCGTAAAAAGGTATGTCCCTTTTGGTTAAAATGGCGGGCTTTAGGGGATTCTAGATAAGCCGTCGATCAACACTTCTATCTTTTTCCCCTGAACTTTTCTATAAATTCCCATCCAGTTCACTAAAACTTCTATTCTTTTAAAGGTTATCTTATTTGCATCTATGCTTCGTTTCACTTCTTGGATTTGGGTTGGAAAAGATTTGCCATTAATCGTGGCCGTCAAAGAACACAGAGGTTATGTTAGAGGAAGGACACGGGAGATGTCACAAACTAAGTGGAAAAAAAATCGTGGAGGACATTTATAGGAACAAAATAGGGCAGCTTAGTAACATTTAACAAAATTCACTCATTAAAGCAATATAACAAGAAAAAAGTGGACACAGTTGTTTATATAAATAGTGAGTTACATAATGACTAAAATCAAGTAGTATAAAATTTCAGATATGAATAGTTCCATAGCTTGTAATATGTAGTAGATTACAGGATGCCATAAATATTATGAACTTGCAAAAACGGACTTGTACGTGAGACATATGATGATGCACATCAAAGGGAAAAATGCATTTTATTTCCCAACCCCTCAAAAAAATATGTTCTATTTTGGCAAACTTTTTTGAAGAATAAGTTTATAATCACACACAACAGAAAAGAAAATTTCTAGAATAACAGTGCATATATTTCAGCTCTCGTGTCATTCTTCGTGGTATCATACTGTGAACCTTCTGTTTTTTATTTGCTAACAAACATTTTATATCATAACGGTGATTTTTAACCACAAAGGGTTTAATAAATTGTAAATATATTTAGCATTTTTGCAGTAAATAAGTAACCGAGAATATTTCTTGTCGCAGCGTCCTCCTAATGTAGCTAAATGTAACGTAAAATTGAAATTGTGTCATGGGAGAGTTAAAGTTTTCAATACGTGAACCTCTATATCAAAAAAATTCCAAACATCAACCTTTTTTAATACACCCTTCATTCGATATCGCAACAGAAAGCGGATCGCACAATAACACTATAAACTTCAAAACGAAATTCTAACTATGCAATTATTCTTTTTCTCAAATTATATTTTAATCAATCACAGAAAAAGTTATCAGTTAAACATTGTAGCAAACGCAGAGGCGTAAGGAAGAACATTCCCCCCCTGCAAAGTCAGGCTTTGGGCACAAAGCCATACCCATAGTGTCAGTAAGGTTTTGAGCCCCCTAGAATCATGACCCCTACACACGATGCGAGGTTTAAGGGGGTGTACGTTACGCCACTGAGCAAACGATATACAGGGTGTCCAGCCTTAAAGTGACCTAATAGCTAATTCCCGAACCGTTCAGTTTAGACATGCACTTCCAATTTGAAAATTTCAAAAAGGTAAAGAATGTTTTTACGTGCTTTTCGAACCAAAAAAAATAACCATTTAGAAAAAAATTACAAAAATTAAATCCTATCACTTATATTTGGGAAAAGATGCAGTACACAAAAACAAAGTAAACACAAAAAGTTTCATTTTATTACGATACAAACCGGCTGAGTTTTGGAACTTTTTGAAAATCATACATTTAATGCATTTCCAGGGCCATTTTGAAGTTAGTAAGGGGCCGTCTCCAAAGTGAAATCAATTGGAACTTTGCCAGGAAACATTCGCTCTTGCACGTCACTCTTATGTAAATCGTTTTTAAATTTAAAGTTAATATTACAATAATTGAGTACTTAAGAAATAATATTTATTATGTGTACATGTAAAACATAGACAAAATAAAATATTTTGGAGTAGGAAAACATTTCAAAAGCAGTTCCAAGAAAATAGGTTTCTTTGCTGCGGCTTCAGACTGATTACTAATCATGGCGAACACTTAAAATCTGTTATGTAGTCGTTTGCAATTTCATACAGTTGTATTCTAATATTACGAACTCTAGTACGGGAGAACGAGATGTATAAAAATGAAGAATACTGCGAAATGGTACTATTGCATGGGCAGTGTAATCAAAATAAGAGAGAGGCGGAAAGACTTTATGCCATTAAATTTCCCAGTCGAAGATATCCATCTTATTGTATAGTTACCAGTGTTGTTCAACGCTTGTATAAAACTGGGAGTTGCCATAGACGTATTCCTTTGTCTCGTTCCACACCTTCAGCGGATACTCACTGAGGATGTTCTAGGATATGCCCTGGCTCACCCTGAAAGTAGTGTCCGGGATATTAGCAAGGCTTGTTCCTACTCAAAATCGACGGTGTGGAACACATTACATACGTACGGTGCATATCCTTATCGTCCAGTCCTGGCGCAGGACTAATGCCAGGAGACCAGGAGCGTCGTTTTGATTTTTGCAATTTCGTGTTACACTGGATGAAAATCCATACTTTTTGAATGAAGTCTTGTGGTCGGATGAATGCCAGTTCTCTAGGCAAGGTACTATTAATACACATAATAAGCATTATTGGTCCATCGAAAACCCACATCTAATACGACCAAATCGCCACCAAGTGCGTTGGTCGGTGAATGTGTGGTGCGGAATATGGAAGAGCACCTTAATTGGCCCACTGTATTTCGATGAACCTTTAACATCAAAATCATCCACGGGAATTTTATCTGGACCGTTAGCCGATTTTTTAGAAGATAAAGTTTCCTTACAAGTTTTGTCACGCATGTGGTACCAGCATGATGGTGCCCCCGCACACAAATCTGCGCTACCATGTACATTTTTGGCGGAGACATTTGACATTCGAATAATCGACTACGGAGGTCAAGAGGTTACAGAAGCTACAGGCGTAGTTTCTGACGCGGGTTTGGTACTGCATTTCTGCGGAAGGCAGTCATTTTGAACATTATTTTTTAAATTTTGGTCATTCTGATATAATAAAGCCCCTTATTCACATGATTGGAGCATTATTCCACATTATGCTATAATTTGAACGACAAATCATGTATTCTTTTGCTGCTATTTGTTTAAACAAGCTGTTTAAATCTTTTCGGTGCAAGTTGTATTTCTTTAATTTAACTTTTGTTGTTTGATATATAGCAATACCAATTATCAATCTATGATGTTTACTACGATTTTTTAATATTACTATGATGTTTTTCTTTTGATCTTTCTGTAGATAGTGAATTACTGTTTTCTGAACTCAATTTGTATACGACCCCCTTTTCTGAGCAATTCAGATTCTTCAACTTTATGTAGGCATAACTCGATCAGTTTTTATCGTAATAAAATGAAACTTTTTGTGTTTACTTTGTTTTTGTGTACTGCATCTTTTCCTAAATATAATTGATAGGATCTAGACCGTATAAAAATTTAATTTTTGTAATTTTTTTGTAAATGGGGTTTTTGGTTCGAAAAGCACGTATAAACATTCTTTACCTTTTTTAAAACATTTTTCAAATTGGAAGTGCATGTCTAAACCGAACGGTTCTGGAATTAGCTATTAGGTCACTTTAAGGCTGGACACCCTGTATATACTTAAGCAAATCTAATATTCTCGTTAAATAATTGTAGCTACCAAACGATTTGTAAGAAAATATAAAATTGTGGTCTAACAAAAGAGATATTTTAATGAATAAAAGAGATATAAAAAAGGATAAAAATTGAAAAAGACAATAGAATAATAAATAATCAAATGATATAAAACAAAAGAAATAGCAATAAAAAATATATCTTAATAATAAATTTATATTGCTTGTAAATTTGTTGCTAATGGATTTTTAACGAAAAAGACTTTGACAAAAAGGCGAAAAATATTTTTATGAAGGTCTGTAAAAATATTTTAATGAAGTGAAAACGCGACTGCTATGTTTTTGCTTACTTACAACTGCAAAACTGTTTTGACAGAGATTAGCATGAGCGTTTTACACTCAAGCGCTCAATACTAAAATAGAATATAAAAGGAAAACTCAGAATAGACAAATGTGTGAATGCTAATTTATAGGAAACTTTGCTTTTGTGTTCAGCTTGGCTTTTCCATCAAACCTATTTTGTATTTCCGAACTAGTATCCAGTTGTTTCGATATGTAAAAAAAAGTATTTTTGAAAAGTTTTTGTTTATATAATTATATTTAGAAAGTTAAATCATTTATTGGGTGTTCAAAATCAGAACTGGTAAATTAAAATTCGAATTTCTGTTATCCTATCTAGTAAGCCAATTTAGAATGTTAACTTATTTCCTATACAACGAGTTTTAAGGAAAACTAGCTGCGTGGCCCGGCGTTGTACGGGCTTTCTCTTTCCCTCATGACACTAGCATTTCTGTGTGTGTGTTTGTACGCGCACAATGTGAATAATTTCTAAAATTATGTCAAAAAATTTCCCTTTTTCGAAATTTGTTCCATTCCACTTATTTTTGATTTAAGACAAGTTTCTTTCCCCTCTCTATAGCCCGGCATAACACGGGTTTTTTTAGTGTAAAATTATTGTTCTATCTTCTCCTCCTCCTCACAGATAAGATATAGCTTCAAATTTCGATGTATGACTTATAAAAGACAATATTGAGTTAGAGTTAAAAAAAATTATTAATGTAAAGCAATAAAAAGAAAACGATTCTGATGTGCTAAGAGTAAAACACAAAAAACGTTTATCATTTTTTAATAATAGTTAGTTTCTAAGAATTTAAAAAAATAAAATAGATTTATATAAGAGAGAGAGATTTTCATGAATCAATCAATCGTTACATATAATTCGCTTAAAAATGTCTCTAAAATGCATTTTGATCGAAAATAATAGACGATATGTACTTTTTAATTAACAAAGAATTCATTTAGTAATGAAATAATAGAAATAATCCTTTTAAAAAATATTTATATTTATTAAAATCAAATTTCTATAAGTAATAAATAAAATAAACAGATAGCTATTGAAACGATTGCTTTTTTCTGAACGTTTGAAGGTGTTTGATTAAACATATAAATATTTTTAAATTATTAAAAAACAGAATGGGGTAAAGCCTAGATATATATACATGCATGTACTGAAAAAACATTCAAAAAGAAAAAAAAATATGGTAAAAACATTTTGATATTTTATTTTAATTTTAACGTTTTTCATTCCACTGTGTTTAGTAAATTATTTAAACACGTATCTGACAAAAAAAAATATGTTATACAAAACTAACATATTCATTATTTTAACTATAATTTTATGTATTATTATAATAATTTATATAATATCTTATTAATAACATATTGTATGTCATTTTTGTAACTAATTTTTATATAAAATATCATTTAATGTTTATTATAACAAAATTTACAAAAATATTATTTATTAATAATTATATATTTATGAAGTATAATATAAATATTTATATAGTTACAGTAATTATTTTATTTTTTAAAATGCAAAGTAATTTTCTAAAAAATGTGTGATTTAATAATAAATAAACCTTTTTTAAGTAAATTAATTTATATGCAAAGTTTCGTTGTTTTGTAAAAACAGAATTTTTAAGGTTTTTTTATTCCACTGTTATACAAAAATTCTCCCCGTTGTTTATTGAAAAGACTATTAATTTCTTTATTGGGTTGTTTTTGAATGTTAGATTAAAAATATATTTGAATAAAAGGGTAAAAAGCCTGCACTTTAAAACAATTATCGGTATTGAATGAAATGATTCTGTAAATAACTCAGGCGAGGAGCAGAGCATAACACGGGGAAATTCCAGTCACACAACTCCCTCCTTCTACCCGGCTTAGTTCTAAACAGCAATGTCGCTACGCGAAAATTGGAGTTCACCTGATTCCCCCCGCGCATGCGCAAAGCACTAAAAATCTTGCGAATGTTTTTTTAAAATTTTCATTTTTTGACAGAAGCCCTTACGTGTGTATGCTTTTGTGACACAAACAATGAAACACACAAAGCCATTAATACTGTTACTCTAAAAATTCATTCAGAATAATTCAATTCAATTTTTGAAAAATCCTCAAAATCCTAACATTATCAATCTGTTGAATGTATAAAGTTCTGCAAATACACACAAAACCCCAAAAGACTTCAAATTATTCAGGATTCCTTTAAACCACCGTAACTACTAGTACATAATTTCTTAAGAAAAATGTTCAGTTATATAATTAACCTGTGTGTGTGAAACCCGATAAACAAAACAACATCATTCTAGAATTTGCGACTTGAGTTGAGTTTAAAACCTTAATTTAAAATTTTCCTTCTTTGTTTTACACCATCGTGGAATAAATGAAACTGGCGTTGAGGCTCTTCTGTGGGAATAAGTTTGTGAACATTATAATCCACGCTTTTTCCGTCAGGTGTCGCTAAAAGACTACAAAGCTTGCATATCTTTCGAACTTATTTATGGACTTGCAGCGCCGCGTATGCTGCTTAAAATTCGGTAAAAATATGCAATCGCTTTCTGTCGTTTTCTGGAATGTGTCACACACACACAATTGCCTAAATTTTAAAATGTACACAGTCCGTGATTTTGTTTTGGAGCAAAATCTCTTATCTGTGCTTTGATTCCAAAGCTGCAAGTAAGGAAAAAAAATCTTTGAAAAAACCCCCTTATCAGCTCAAACTGATAGAGGCACTGCCGTGAACTGTAAAAATCATTATGTGCAAAAGAGAGTTCTCTTTTTGAAGCTACGGTATATGTAATAGCTCTCGAGCTTAAAATTATTCTTTTTCGACGGATTAAAATTATATCTGATTATATCCGCTTCTGCGACGAAATTAACAGTGTTTTTACTGAGTCGAATTTTATGAAAAATTTTAATTTTGGACAGATTTAATTATGAGATGAGACATAAGTACTTCTCTCTCTCTCATCAGTATTAGAACAATGCTAATCCAACATATTTCGTTCACAGAATATTGATGATCTAGCTGTTCTAAATCAGTGCTCCTCAACCTTTTTATCGCTGCGGACCGGTCAACGTTTGTTAATTTTACCGCGGCCCACTGAGGGTGACCACGGTGATTGTTTATATTTTAGATTGTTTTGGTTTAACAAATTTAATTTAGTTACATTTAAATATGCCTTCAGAATAAAATATAGTTACACCAAAAATGAATAAAAGTGATTTAACGTGAAATATAAAGTGATTTCTATGGAAAGTTGCTCAAAACCCGGAGAAATGCACCACTTTAAATAAAATGAAAATAATTTAATGTTCTTTAAGCGGCCCGGCACCTCTTGTCCCATAAACCGAGGGTTGCGGAACACTGCCCTGAATGATATCTCATTTAATTAGTTACTTAAATTTTTTTTTAGCTAAATGGAAAATTCATAGGAAGAATTGAAATCCTTCCAGTGACAAAAAGAATCTAGTGGTTGGAAATTGACGCAAACGAAAAATTATAATGAAAAGTATCTTTTATGCAATTTGTACATTAAAACACACCACTAATATAGTTAAAACATTCTTTATATATAAAAATTAAATAATTTATAATTATGTATTTTGTTTACATTTCGTTAAGCAGTTGTTCCAAAAGCTCCTAAACGGAGTTAAGTATTATATTTTCATTAGGGTTCTAAAGCGCTATCCAAAGCCTTTCGTGGAGGGAGGCTCCTGACCACCTCCAGGGGCTGTGGTAGCCCAGTGGTCAAGGTATCGGATGATGGCAGGCACACACATGTCATGAGTTCGAATTCAGTACCACTAAAGACCCGCCGTGTAGGGCAGCAATGCACGTTAAATCTGTCAAGAGCTGAAACATCCTCCCGTTGGTGTGGTGTGGTAGTAGAGGGATGTCAGCTCAGGTGTAAGTCCACGTCACTTGACCATGGTTCAAAATTACGTGGTTCGTCGACAAAAGCTCTCATGTAGCTGAACAGTGAAACGTTAATATTCACTCACTTACCCTGACCTCCTCGAAGATGTTTCCCCTCAGAATTGGGATGAAACCAAACGAAATCGTACTGTCACCTGCATGGTGCTAAGGCGTAAAAATGTAGCCATTAGCCACTATGAATTTCGTGGACCTGATCTGATGTTACTGTCGATCGGTGGTAGAAAGGGTTAAACGCGGTAGATAAACAGGTGTTTTTAAGTTAACATTTTTGGGGCGTTGGATGATGAGAAGCTTTCAATGCGCGACACGACACGATAAAATGCTTGTCAAATATAAAATGGGAAACCTCATCATTTTCCCCTAAACTCAAAAAGATTACCTTCATCCTGAAGAAAAACTAACTGGTTAACCGGGTCCATGTGCTAACATAATTAGTATCTCGAGTTGCCACTATTATAATTTAATTTGTATCTCTTGAACTTAAATTCATCACGGTCAGTTTTTATACCCTCACTTGTTGGTTCAAATACATCAGTAGCAAATAAGGTGCCTTTACCAGTGCATGACAACTCAAGCTTCAATCAAATGAGGGATTCGCGAATCCAAGTGCACCGTCACTGTTTCCTGTCCAAGCCTCCTGCCAAAATGCCTTGTCTAGAAATATACCAATGGGACACATCCCCCTCACAATCCACAAAAAACATTCCATTCATTCCCTGGAAGAAAGCCATTCCAGGTTTGCAACAGTCCACTCGATCTGCAGTCGAATGCTCTACCACTGAGCTATACCCCGCGTCAGTTAACCATTGCTTTGAGTTCCGTAGGACGGATACGAAAATGACTTTGATTAGAAATTTGCAGAACGGGACAGATCATTCCCGCCTTCGACCCCCTCTCCATATTATTGGTCCTATTTTCCCTGTGCGAGGGAGTAAATTTATTTAAATCGTGATTATCTCAGGTTTGGCTGGTCCGATTGACTGAAGGTTAGTATCGTTCAACTCTGATCGTGACCGCCTTTCGTCCTTGGACCAGCTTGCCCTGCTAAAGATTTTTAGAAAGATTTTATTCTTGTTACGCCAAAGAAGTATAACTTCTTACGTGCGTACATAAGTACACACACACTTTTCTTTTTTCTTCTTTGTAGAAAGCTTTTCGAAATAATGGGTTCCAATGCTACATTGAACTATTAAATCATCATGCTCAAAAATTGTAGTTTTTACTGTTAAAAAAAATATTTTTTTTTTCACTTTCAAGACAATTTTGTTCGTTTCATATCTATTTTTCCATTAGTTATAACTAATGTTTTGTCTAATCGCACTTGACGAGTGCCTGAATTTCAATGATCGAAAAGGATTTCTTTACTATGTAAAAAAAAAAAATGTGTTTTAAATTTTTAATGTTAGATAATTAAGAACAATTGTATATCAGATTTAACAGAGTTTGGCTTTGTACTGAAGTCTCTCTGTACAAATGAGTACAATGAACAAGTTTTAGAGTTTATGACTCTAAAAAAAATATTAATGATACCTATATACAGTGGCTCACACAAGGGGGGTTCCGGACATCCCCCCCCGAAAGCGCTTGATTAAGTTTTATGTGACTGAAAGAGAGATGGTTTAACTTTTCCCTAGAAAGGAGGCTAACTTGGCTTTGAAATACCGTGGGAATATCCTCTGGAATGAGCCAGTTTTGTTTATCTAAGCTACTTTCACCCTCCGCTTTCACAAATGCTACACAAAAGCATCACAGTTTTCATCAATTGGCTTTGGAATTCGGTGACGAGTACATCACAGTGTGAGTAAACATCAATGAGTTTGGTTCGCATTATTTTTTCTATCTTAGAAGAATTTTTTTGTATACGGGCACAATGGTAGATAGCTCAAGAGGAAAGCAAATCATTATTTCACTTGAAACGAAGATTGAGCTTCTTAAAGCTGTTGACCAAAAACAGAAAGCAAAAACGGAAATCTGTAGGTTTTGGTAGAGCTAATTCTACATTTTCAACAATAATTAAAATATAGAGCAAATTATGGAATTGTTGGAACGGAGTGAATTTGAGCCAGAACTTTATTCAAACAAAATGTACTCTGATACGTAGAATAAATATATGCTTTTTTTTTTTTTTTGCTCTATCCTTTAACATGAAATTCTTTAAACACGAAAAAATATTTAAGGTATCCGCGCGACAACGTTCGGAACCGTCATTTTTCAAAAGCGTATAAATGGATAATATTTATGATATTTACTGTCACTTAGATTAGAAAATGTATATAAAATTGTTTTAAGAATAGTATTACAATAAAAAATTATTTAAGTATAATATTTTGACAAAAAATGAGCATAGAATGACCTATTTTCAAAAGATTCTATTTTTGTGAAAAATCCTTCTATTGTAATAATATTTCGCCTGTCTATAGCTCAGACTTCTGTACAGAGGCTCAACTAGAATTTTTGAAATATATAACTCAGAAGTGGGTTTTTATCCATGTTTTTCGACAACAGAGGGGAGCAATTTTAAGAAAAAAAACGCCAATATTTATTTCAATGGATTGTAACTCTGAAAATAATGTGAATTTTTCAAAAATCATAGTCGAAAATCTGTACAGAGGTCTGAGCTATATACAGGCAAAATATTATTATAATAGAAGCATTTTTCACAAAAGGGGAAAATTTTGAAAAAAGATTATTCTAAGTTAATTTTGCCGAAATATTGTATTTAAATAATTTTTTGTCAAAATATCCTTAAAACTTATATAAGTGTACAATATAAAGTGACACTATATATCATGAAATTATCCAACTATACACTTTTAAAATCACGGTTCGAACGTAGTCGGATACTAAGTTCCCTCAGTTTCATGTAAAAGCGATTTCTACTGTGTATAAATGTTGATGTCCTAATCGTAGGTTTTTAAAACAATTATTTATTGTATAGGAATGCATGGGTGCAACCACACGGTGAGGGCAAACGGCAATTAAAAAAAAAGAATGCAGGTATCAGTTGGCTGCGAGGTCATTTTCTGCTAAGGCACGCTAGGCACATGCCTAGGGCGTAAAGATTTGGGGGCACAAAATATTGGAGGGCGAAAAAAGCATTTAAATGATAGTGAATATAACACTTCCCTAGTAAAATTGGTTATGAGAGAAGCGTCTCTGCCCTTAAGAGAGAAGCGACTGAAATGAGATCTACTATGGAAAAAAAAAGATAACAGTTCGATGTTTTTATGCCCTCAAATTGATGACATTGAGGTCCTTAATGATTTTGCAATGATCAAAGTTCGAAGAAAACCATTGTTGTTAAAGTACAAGGACTCAACAAAGAATGAGGATGGTTAAAAGTAAATGATGGTAAAGGGATAAGCGATGAAAAAAATGATAATTAATAAGTTTACTACAGTTCATTCAATAATGTGCACTATATACTGTTATTGCAAACAATTTCCTTCTTGACTGTACTAATTTACAAAAAGGGACGGAGATACGTGATGCCGTAAGGCAAGAAATGAAAAAGAGTGGCTAAAGCATGCCACTATCCTTTCCTTATGGCTACCGGTTGCCAGCACAGGACACGGTGGGTTCATAGTTGGTGAATGATAGAAAGAAACTCCAAAGAGCTAAAACAAAGGGAAAAGAGTAAGAGAATTAAGGCGAAATCACTCCCGAACCAAAACTGTAAAGGTAAGAACTGGAGGGGGGTGCTCTGAAAATAGTAGGAGGACGTAACAGTTTGAAGTGCTTAAGGAGAGCCGGGGAGGTTAAAAACAACCCTGGTTGGTTGCGTTACAGGTAGGGGCAGTTGATGTCTAGACACCATTCAACATGATGCATCTCAGTAAAGGAAAGCGCCATTCGCAATTGTGCTAACGTCTACTAATGGAGACTTTACGTATGCCGAAAAAGCAGACATGCATTACATGTACGACCATGCAAATGGTGACGGCAGAGATGCGCTACGAATGTATCACGAGCAGTTTCCTCATTGACGAATGCCGGAATCACAGAATATTTCAAAGATTACATCGTCAACTTCGTGAAACAGGTTCGTTCTACGTCACCAGACATGATACTGGTCGACGAAGAGCTGTACACTGCCCAAGCCTGGAGTGAGTAAGTGAGTGAATATTAACGTCGCACTGTTCAGCTACAAGAGGGCTTTTGGCAACGGACCACGTAATTTTGAAGCATGGTCAAGTGACGTGGACGACACCTGAGATAGCACCCCTATCTTAACTATCACACCACACCAACGGGAGGACATTTCAGCTCTCTACAGATTTAACGTACATCGCTGCCCTACATTGGGGTCTTCAGAGGTACTGGGCTCGTGACAAGGCCAGCCACGATCCGATAGCCCAAGCCTAGAATAAAGCATCTAGAACAGTGATACTCAACCTCTGGCCCGCCGGGCTTTTCTGAGTGGTCCAGTCATGGGCCGTTGCATTAAAAAAATTACTAAGAAATTTACTATATTAAAAATAATTTATTAAAAATTTAGTGTGAAATTCTATTAAAAAAGCAATCAAATCCATCAATTTTGCTGTCGATGTACGGATATGAGTTGCAAGATATTTTTCCTTATCTATTTGTAATTGTAAGGATCATTGATAACTCATAACAATGGATTAACGAGAGTGCTTTAACTGTATTGATCTAACTAGATAAAAGATCATTTCATGAGGAAATTGAGTTTTAATTATTTTTCACGTCTTCCAAAATAAAAAAAAATATCAGAATAAAATTGATTGTTTCCTGACGATTGGGAAGTTGACTATTTTATAGTGAAAAACAAACATAGATTAATAACTTGTTAAGGTGACTGCCTACCTTCAGGCCCAATTTTTTTATAAAAACAAATTTTTAGAACAAATTGAGTGTTTTTAGGAATAATAATAATAAAAAACATGTAAATACATAAAAATTTTTTAATAAATATTGTACTTTTAGAAAAATTAGTTGTTTTCAATGAAATTTTACTAAATTTTTACTAAAACGGGTAACACTGTATAAAAATTTCTAATACAATTATCATAATTTTCTTTATACACAAGATGCATAAAACGGTGCTCTTCAAAATGAACCAAAATCAAAGAGAAATATTAAAATACAAAAAAATTACAGACAATTATACATAAAAATATGAAAATTTTGATATTTTTAAAGTTTTTTTCTTCATAAAAACTTCCCTAAATGAAAAAATATTTAACCTACAACAAAACTTATCGTCTACTTTAAGAAAAATAGTATAATTAACATTCCCATAAAATTTCAAAACGTTATCTGGTTTGGTTGTTAAGATATCATGTATCTGTTAAAGAGTTTCTTTCGCGGAAACATAATTTTGAGAAAAACATTTAAGGTATCCGACTACGTTCGCGACCGTGATTTTAAAAAGGCGCTTAAATGGATAATTTTCATGATGTTTAGTGTCACTTAGATTAGAATACATGTATAAAATTGTTTCAAGGGCATTTTGACAAAAAACATTATTTAAGTATAATATTTCAGCAAAAAATTAACTTAGAATAACCATTTTTCAAAATGTTCTCCTTTTTGTTAAAATGCTTCTATTATAATAATATTTTTGCCCTGTATAGTTCAGACCTCTGTACAGAGGCTCAAATAAATTTTTAAATATAACTCAGAAATTAAGGTTTATCCGTGTTTTACGACACCAAAAGGTGAAATTTTAGAAAAAACATGAAATGAAATTATTTCAATGAGTTTGTATCTAAAATAATGTAAATTTTCAAAAAATCATAGTTGAGCCTCTGTACAGAGGTCTGCGCTTTATACAGGAAAAATATTTGACCCATAACTCAACATTTTCTAAAGAAACATTTTGAAAAAGGTACATTCACAAGTTATTTTACCGAAATGTTGTATTTAAATACTTTTTGTCAAAATGTCCCTTAAAAGCTGCATGTATTATCTAAAACAGGCTTGCGAATATCATGAAAACTATCACATTTATGCGCCTTTAAACACAGTTCAGTCGAGATACCTTAAGTTTTATCTTACAGCCTTTTTGCATAGAGTGATGTTTTAAAATCACTTTATAACTTTATTTCTATTTCGCGTAACGGAAAAAGAAAAACTGTTTTGGAAAGAAAAATGTTCAAACTCTAAGATTTTGAAATAAAAAAAAATGATTTATGTAGACGAAAAGCGACATTTTCAAGATAGGCAGTCACCTTAATTTGAAGTGAAAGTTTTATACTTAAAGAATATAATATATTGCTCATCAATTTACTGCTAAACACACAAATTGTTCGATGACTCTTTCCTCACGGATTTTTTCTGGGACGTTTATTGATGCAGAAATTGTGAAGAAGTTTTTCTTAAATGCTTCCGATGTACTGTTTATACATTCAGTAACAAAAATCACACAAATCTAGAAATAAAAATTAACTCTCGGTTTTTGCCTGTGTTAGATGCATTGAATACATTGTAAAGCATATTTGTGTGAACTTAATTGAAAACTTAAACTATTGCAAGTTTTTTAGTTTGGATTTCGACTCTATTGGGAATACTATTTTAGAAACCTCACAAGGCTAGGTTTTTGTTAAATATTACATTAAACAAAACTCAATTCGTGAGGAGTTTTCGAATTTACTTACAATGAAGAGCCAAAGTAGGTATTGATTATATTGAACCTATTTCCATTTTTTGTGAGAGCAGAACAATATAGACATAAGAGAAAAAAATAAATAATTAATTGGAGTGCATTGCTGGCTGTCCTTGAGTGACTGGATCCTAAAATGGCCTTATATCGCTGTTGAAACAGATGTATAATTTGACAAACTTTATACACTTTCATTGCATTATTCACAAGAGAATTTGATTCTAAGATCACTAATCTTAGAATAGGAACTGTCATGAAAACTGTTATAATTATTGGTAATTATATTTGAACACGAGAAATGAAAAATGGGAATTTTAAGTCTTTTGGGAAAAATGAAAAGTCAGTATATAGCAGCGATACTCAACTCGCGGGCCGCATACTTACCGAGCCTTTTATGTGAAGCCGGTCATGGCCCATTCTCCTGAAAATTCACTTATTTAAGAACATTGTATCGAAATTTGGTGGGAAATTCTTTGTCAAGAAATCAAATATATATCCATTTTACTTTTTGCTGTCGGTGTCGTTTGATTTTGAATTAATATTCTTTTTGTATTTGGAACAGTTATCTTTGAAGTGATAACAGACAACAGTGGGTAGCGTCAGCTTTATGGATAACTTATTTTTTACAATCTTTCATATCTTGCAAGTGAAAACATTCGAAGAAAATACATCGTTTCAAGACGATTGGGAGGTTGACTATTTTTTTAGAGAAAAACAAACAATGATCAGTAACTGTTTGATTTGGCACAAAAGTGCTGTATTTAAAAATACCAATAAACAGGAATCTCTCTCTCATTCAGTATTACTTTTCCTCGAATATCTCTTGATAATAGGTTTTCTTGAATGCTCTTTGCTACTGCCACAAAAGAATGTTTACCTGTGTAATATCACAGCGGTAACAAAGACATTCTATGCAGTTTGTTATATTATTGGTAATCATATGAAACCGTTTATTGATGCTGAAATTGCGAAGAGTGTTCATAAATGCGTTTAATTTAGTGTTAGTTGCAATAAAATATAATAATTAAAAAACAAAATAGGAGTTATACTTTGATCAATTTTCCACACTTTTAAATTTCAATGTTATCTTGGTCTTAAACATAACTTCCCTTCACTCCTTTATCCTCATTATGCAGCTCGCGTGAATTAGAGGACATATGTAGGCGGCCCATCACAAAAAGGGTTGAAGTATCCTGATATATAGTGACGTTCTTTTACATACATCGGTGCTTTGGCTTAGCAGAAAATGTTTGAAAAAGATCTTTTCTTCGTGGATGAAATAATGTTGTTTTAGAGCAACACTATGAGAGAAATTTACTGTGAACTGAAAATGGTAGTTAGTAGTATATTTTAGCTTTTCTGTCCGACACATTATAGAGAAGCTGAACAATTTCCCAGTATGGCTTACGGGCAGAGGCGGCCAGAGCGTGGGTGGTGTAGGCCGCACGCGGACTCGCACATCAAAGCCGAAAAAAAATTTAACGAAAAGAAAGACAAATCTAAAAGTGCACGCCACAGGGTTTTATAATTAATAAATTAGAAATTCTCAACTCGGAAGCACCAAAAGGGAGATAGAGATAACAGGAGAAATGGGAATCACCAGTTGCGAAAGCAAGAAAGCGGAAAGAGCTGTATCAACCAGGTTTTAAGTTCAAGTATTATATAATTTATCGGTCAGACTTATTCTGGCAGTACAGATCAAATGAATCGGTCCCTTCGACTTTGGAACAACGTTTATCCGTATCGAGAGTCTCTGTAGAGTTTGGAAATACTCCAGATACACCCAGCAAACGTGATATCGAACGACGAAAATCACTAAATAGAAATAGGATCAAAGTTAGCCAATCAAAATCTGACGCTTAGATTTCCATTTACGTTGAGTAATATAAGTCACAATCAAGGAGGAGTGGTTGAGATTAATTCTTCGCCTATGAACGAAGTGCCAGTGACGTGATGAAACAAGCATTTGCCAGTTTGGACTCAGGATTGTGGACATTTCCCTGCATGACAAGAGATGCTCACCATCAAGATGTAGTTGACAGCAGTCCTACACAGCAGTTAAATAACAGTGATGAGACAATATCCTAAAATGACTATCATAGACACTTTTGCTAATTTCATTTTTCTCAAAAGAAAACTAAATAATGGCGAAACTCCACACACAACGTCGTCGCTGGGTTTTGTTCAAGTTCTAAAAATAAAAAGTTTTTCTATTTTCCATCCAGACTATTTGCCTTAATTCACAAACTCCAAGTGTTACAGGAACTTTGCTGTGATTGGAAATACTCTTAATTATAATATTTTACATAGACATGAGAATGCTAAAGATATCTTATGGCCTGTATGTTCAATGAATAACATTAGAAGAGGGAATAAGAACAGAAAAAACATTAGACGAAACAGGAAACGAGGGAATTTTGAATCTCAAAAACATTGGTATAATTTGTTTGAGAGATTGGTGATATCATAAAATTTCTTAGCCTCTCATAATCTGGTGTTTAGAGGTCATCGAGAACATCTCTCAAAACAGACCAGAAGACACTAAGAATTCCGGAAACTTGATTGATGTATTTAAATTGATATTTAAATACGTTTCTACGATATGTACTGCTTTTCAAACTTTTCCAACTTTCGCAGCCCAGTTTTCAAGCGTATATAATTTTTCATTCCGCGCCCCTCATACAATAACATATAATTGAATGCAATAATAATGTACTTTGACGCTTATGTTATAATGCTACCTTAATTATAACCTGTACAAATTATCAAGAAATGAATTAAACTTTGTTTATGTTACTTTTAAGTATGTAATGCGACCTGAATTATAACCTGTACAAATTATCAAGATATGAATTAAACTTTGTTTATGTTACTTTTAAGTATATAATGAGACCTTAATTATAACTTGTACAAGTTATCAAGATATGAATTAAGCTTTGTTTATGTTACTTTTAAGTAACAGGGTATGTATTACGTTACTTTTCCTTTCTAAATTTTAAACTAGAACGGATTGCAAAATAATTTTTACTAATTTAATTAAGTATTTATTTATTTTCTCAGAGAGTCATCTTCAAAAAGTCTAATCTTCCATTTCCAAAAATTACCTTTGTGAAAACCGGATTTTCTACCGTAGTTACTTTGAAGACAAAAATAAATCTCAGCTAGAAATATGGAAAAGATTTTGGAAGTATAAGTATCTGACATTAAACTTTCCTTGAAAAACTGCTATGCGAGTTAAAACAGCAGGAATCCTGAAGTTAATGTGAAACTTGTTCTTAATGTAGTATTTATAAATTAATTATTAAATACATTGTGCAGTACTGATGCATTTTATAAATTAATATTATTATATCCAGGGTAAATGTGTATATGTGTTTTTTTTATATTGTCAGAATTTATTTTCTCTCTGTTTTTTCTTCTTTTCAGTAAATTAATGTTTGTTTAAATGCTCTTTTTTTTTCTTTCGACTTTTCAATATGCTTTGCGTCCTCAGGAGTGGTGGGGTTTTGGCGCCCTAAGGACTGCCTCTAGGTGAGAAACTGCGTTAAGGAACATAAATCCGCATTAATAATAAACAGCTTGCACATCATTATCTAAGCCACGATATTCAAAATTAATTGATTTGCAATCATGTTAAAACACGTTTTACCAGTGAAGTGATTGGTAGGATAAATGAGGCAAAATATTGGCTCTTTTTACTCGACTGCACCAGGGCTGTAAATGGAATTCAACAAATGTCGATCATCTTAAAATAATGTAATATAATACATCAACTGGGAGTATATTGAAGAAAACTTTTATAGAAGTTTCTTGATCTCACCAAAACTGGAGAATATTTGACTGCGCTCATATGCATAGTGATCACTTTAGGTGTGTCTGGGGGGATCTTAAGCCTCAATTGGTCTAACTGCTTACAAAATTATTGAAATAGTTCACCAGTATCGGAAATAAAATCAGCCTTGAATTTATAAGTAAATTACATTTATCTTTTAAAAGCTTTTAAAGGTCTGTTAAATATTGCCGATGAAACGTGTCACGCTAGTAATGATTATTAATTTTTTTACGATATATTTTTACACATAGTACAAATCAGCTCTGAGATTTCGAGCCAAGTTAGTACCTATTTTTACTTACCTTACCTGATAGCTGTAATTGGCCCGTCGGGCCAAGCTGAAAACTGATATGCGCTCACTCCAAGTTTATGCTAACACTATTTTTATCCTGTATATTTATTTGTGAGAACATAAATATTGTCTCGGGGCACTGGGATCTAGGATTATAGTATCAGTGGCTTCGATATGCATAAAGTAGATATATTTGAAGTTTAGTACTGTGGAATTATATTTAATTAAGTAAAATCCTTTTATTGGGTATTCAAAATCAAAACTGGCAATTTAAAATGCAATTTCTCCTATTCGCAATGAAAACCTTTTTCCGAATGTTAACATATTTCTATACGCGCGTTTTTATGGAAAATACTGGCCTATAAAATACCTGTGTGCGGTAAAACTAATTTAAAGGTATCAAAATCACCAGGTGCCGCTAGTGGTGTGATATTATCAGATCATTCAATATGAAACCTAAGAAATATAGAAAGTTGTACAAATCTGCCTTATTAGGAAGTATCATTTATTTTCCTTTTCAAATTATAGTTTATTTTTCTTTTAATGCAAATAAATTTGTTTGCTATTTTTATTTCTTTTATTTTTCTATGTTATTTGTATGAAATTTATAAACTATATTTTTTATTTTGATATTTATTATGTATTATGTCAAACACACATATAAAATTTAAAATGTAACAATGAGATGTGACTACTATCAACAGAATTTTTTTTTTCATTTTACATTTCCTTTAAAAAGTGAAATAGAAAAATGAAACAAGTCTGCTATTTTTATTATTTTAAATGAGTATATCAAAGCTTTTTGATAATGTTTAAAACCTATTTCCATTATGAAAAGTAAATGCCTTGATTAATCTTTTCTCTTATTACACTCTGAAAATTCATTCAAAATATTTTTCTTCAATATTTCCCAGAAATGTAAAACCTAACAATACGAATCTGTTAAATGTCACAGAAAATTGTGAAATCTCGCACAAAACCAAAATATTTGGTGTTCGGGATTCGACAAACCACCACTGCTTTGTACATATATAATTCCTTTGTAAAAATACTCGCAAAATTAATCTCAAACCAATCAGGGATATGGCAGCAATATACCATTGTATCCTTTTTTCACGATCACGCAATCTCAAGCAATTTGCTATACTCACACTCATGCCCCTTCGAAAATCTATCCTATACAAATATCTGTGGACACATAGCCAGTAACCAGCATTATCATTCAGAATCTGTGTGGTTTGAGTTAAAAGCCCAATTTAAAATTTTTGTACTTTATTTTGCTCCATCGTTCTGTGGAAATTTTCGAGCATTGCTCTACGCTTTCCGTCAGGTGTCGCTAAATGACGACAAAGCTTGCATTTCTTAGGAACCTGTACGGTAATTAAACATGGGTGGACATGCAGCGCCGCGTATACTGCTTAAAGTTCGGAAAAAATATGCAATCGCTTTCTGTCATATTCTCTGGAATGCTGCCTAATTCTTAAAATTTACTTAGTCGGTGATTTTGTTTCGGAGCAATATCTTTACTTGTGTTTTTCCCCAAAGCCCCAACAAGCAAAAAAAAAAACATTGATCATAAATCATCTTGTTTAGAAAAAGAAGTATAAAAAATTATTTCCCGAATACTGAACTGATAGATGCTCTGCCTAAAAATGTAAAAATTAGGGCCCAAAAAAAGTTCTCTTTTTAAAGACATGGTTTATGAATTTTAATCATTTTAAAGATTTTATTTTTTTTTCCGTGGGGAAATTAGAGTTTTTCCCTTTTTCCCCCATTTTCGACGAAATTTAGTGCTTTTCCTGAGTCAATTTTTAAGAAAATTTTTATTTTGGTCAAATTGGATGAGACATATGTACTTCTTATAAATATTAAAACAATCTAATCCAACCTATTTGGTTTTCCTCTTCGAATGTTCATAATAAATCTAATAAAGCTTGTTGCACCACTCCCCCATATTAATTTCATTCTCGTCGGGATTACGAGATCCACGATGATCTAGTTTCCCTTAAATATCTATAAATTAGGTAATTGGATTTTTTCGATAAATTTAAAAATTTCATAAAATTGAAATTCTTCAAGTGTTTAAAAAAATTGTTGCTAACGAGAAACGATAAGAAAAACATTTTATAAATATATTAAAATTTACCACAAAATATTTAAAAAAGTATGTATGATATAGACAAAAAGCATAAAAAAGGGGTCCTGCTTTTTTAGAGATGTTATTTGAGCATTCACATCTTAAGAACATTTTCGGGGGTGTTGACGTTCATTTTGGGAAAAAAGGACTCGCTCTTACATCTGGGTTGGGGCATTAACCTTTCCCCATTTAACGTGTTTATCTCCATGGTTAAAACTCCAATAAAGTTTTTTAAGAATACGTGTATGTTTTTTAAAATTTGGGATTTTTTTTTTTTTTTTTATAATTTTGATTTCTTTGAACATTTAAAAAGTCGCACTTATAGCTCTTTTTTAGAGCGGGATGATACTTCCCCAAAAATTATCCTACGTTGACGACCATGGCTTTTCCCAGCCCCAGAATACAAAAAATGGAATATCAAAATATATCTCTCCCCTCATCTGGAAAGGGAACCCCCGGGAAACCCACCGACGGACCAACTTCTTGGCGGGGTTTGGGGAAGTTAAAGGCTGATATCCGACGTTTTCGCTTATTGTCCAGGAAAAGTAACATGATTGCCCCCCTCAAACACCCCTAACCCCGGAGAAATGCCCAACCTTTGTGGGATGATCAACAAAGAGCCCACTATGAGAATCTTTTAAAAAAGCGGTGGAGTAATTTGGCAATTTACCATCTGTTTTCCCCCTGGCTGCCCTATCCATGAAACACCAAGCTTCCCCCCAGTTAAAACTCTACCAACAAAAAAGGAAGGACGGGGATGGCTTCACCTCTCCTCCCCAAGTAAAACCTGTAAAATAATGTTTTTACCGGGGGAAAATTTTAAACAAACAGCTAATCGTTTTAAAATCTAAAATCGGATACAAAACCGGAACCTCCAATCAATCTAAAACACAACACTTCAACCTAAAGCAAAGCATAAAAAATCTCCCCACCAGCTTCCTTGTAATTACAGAACCACAGGTCAAATAAAAAAAACTTGATGATATATCCCCCCCACTTGCGCAGAAAACCCAGGTGAATACGTTAAGTTGTACACAGATACCGATTCACAACGAGAGAACTCATTCAAAAATTTAGAGAACAAAATATCAATACTTCGCAAAAAACCCAAAAAGCTGAAAGACCAAAAAAAGGGGTCAAAAGGCCTCCCCGTGACCCCTAAAAGGGAAAGATCTCCCTATCCCCCGACCCATTAGGCTACACTGTTGAAAAGTATCACAGCTCTAGGCCGAAAAAACCAAACAACCATTCCAATCTTTCTCGTTTCATCCAAAAGGAATATACAAAAATAAAAAAATATTCAACTCCCCAAAGGTCAGTTACATGAATTCACTGGGGGTTGACGGCGGGGGGCCCCCAAATGCTATTCTTGAAACCCCTTCCATCACCCCCTAAAAAACTGCCTTATCCCCAGGTCCCTTAAATGCGGTGAACCACCAAACGAGAGGCCCAAAGAGCAAAAAACAGTACTGAAAATTGGGAAAAACCCGGGACATAGGGCCCAAATTATTCTGGCTCCCTAAACCCTAAACCACGAAAGGCCAAACACCAACACAAACACCTATACCAACACAGTTAACAGTTCATTGGGCCGGGAATCTCATTCGAAAAACCAGCACCTCTCCACAAAACCCAAACAGATGGCACCACGTGACAAAGAAATCCCCGCTTCAGTAACAAACCAGGAATCAACCCAACATAATCCCCCACCAATAATTAAAACAATAAAAATGGCACTTTTGATTAACTTTTTTCCCAGACCTTACACAAACTATACTTGCTCAACAATGCTCACTCACAGATCAGCAAAAACCGAATCTCCCCACCCTAAACCAAAAATCGAAATCCAAGAAAAAATTAAGCCCCTTTTTTGAGGCTTTTTGAAGACTATGATGATTAGTCGCTCTTTGGGTTGCCTGAGTTTGTTTCATGGAACCAAACGGTTTTTTAAAAAATTGTCAATTTAAACTTTTGTAGAAGCACCCCCCCGACTTAATATTAGTTCAAGAAACAAAATTAGACCTAAAATACTTTAGAACGAACTAAAATGTATAGGAATGATCGTATTGGGAAGGGCATGCTCCGGCGGAACTCTTATTTTAATTAAAATTCCTTTAAAAATTTTTTTAATACCCCAACCCCCCAACTTCAGTACCGAAGTACTATAGTGACTATAAATCCTCTAACATTAATCCACTCATTTTTTAAATCTATTTCCTCCTAGATCTATAATGATTATTTACTCTAGTCTTGAAAATCACTCCCCGACTAACAGTTTGTGGATCTTTTTGGGGATTTTAACGCCCCCACAATGCATGGTCTCCCACAACTCCCCCTGTGGCAATCAACTTAAAGATTTCCGGCATCCTCGACATGAAAAGCCTTTTCCTAATACCCCACAATTGGGCTAATTCCTCCCAAAACACTTGATGTTGCCTAATAAATAACTTCCCCTTTCCAGTAACAATTTCTCTTTCCTGAACTTTCATTTATCACAACCCTGTGATTCTTAATTTCTCATTTAATTCAAATATTCATAAAGACAATACTAGGCAGTTTTTCCCCCTGTTGGGCAAATTTTTCTAAATACGTAAAAAAATATTAATATCATGGACTTTTTTAAAATTAATAATCCGGAAAATTTAGAAAGTAAAATCAACCTTTTCACCAAAACAGTCCGCTCCGCCCCGACCACGCCTCTCAGCCAATCACAAACAAGAATCCCCACATATATCCCACCACATCAAAAAACTTATCAGACTCAAAAATAAAGCTAGAAAAACATTCCCAAAAAACACTAAATCCAGCACACAAAACAGAGTACAAAGATTAAAAAAAGTCAAAAAGAACTAAAAATACTCGGATCAAACATGGAACACTAAATTAGAACGATGAATACCAAGATAATACACTTTGGGGTATCAAAAAATTTTTTTGCAAAAACGTTCTGACATACCTACTCTAAAAAACCGGCTGTTACTGACGAACAAAAGCAAATTTACTAAGAAACCTTTCAAAATAACTTCAGAAAAACAAGACCTGATAATTTCACCACTAATATTGACAAGTTGTCTCTAAAAGCTGGATAATTTCTTCGCTAACCCGCCTCCCCTCCCATCTCTTCCACTGACCTGGAGGAAAATTTCTAACTATGTCAGTAAACTTAAAAAAAATAAATCACCAGGCTATGACATGATCTCAATAAAATGATTAAAACCCCCCCTCAAAACTTTCCTTTTCTTTCATATCTTATTAACAAAATTTCAAACTTAGACATTTTCTAAAAATTGGAAAAATGCCATTTTTTTCCATTTAAAAACCAGGCAAAATAATCATAATCCATCTGCTTTAACCCCTTTTTTCCTTCCTCCTCAAAAATTTACATTCACTCAAAAGTTCCCTTTTTTTCTGTACTAATTTTTCCCAAATCAATAGGTTTTACAAAAGGAACCTCACTTACCACCCCCTACTCGACGCTGAAAAATTCTTCTGGATTCCCGAGGGGCGGTCCACTGGGGTTTCCGGGCATCCCGAAGGGATTTTGAGTCTGGATTAGTGGACTAATCTATAAACTTATTATTTAACATCCACCTTCTATCATTCATATGATTAACCCTACCACTAATAGATCTTATCAATACGTAAGGGTACTCTATCAACATTTTCAAAAGTCAATATTGGGCTCCCAAGGGGTTTTTCCGGGGGCCCAAATTTTCTTTAATATCTACATCAATGACATACCAACTCACCCACACACAGCAAATATTTTCGCAGACGATACTGCCCTAGCGGCTACATATAAAAAAACACCAGCATCACAAAACCTTTAAAAATCACTTAACATTCTCGAATCATACTTTAGTAATTGGAAAATTAAACTCAATATTGTAAAACGGTTCAGTATTTTCACAAGGAAAGAAAATCTAACCCCCACCAACACTATTTCCCCCCCACTACTGGTTCCCAAAACACAATTTACTTAGGCTTGTTACTGACAAAAACTCACGGAAAAAAACACTGCTCACATGCGCGAAAAAATTCCGGCCATTAAGATTAATATACCCCCAATTTGCCGGAATTCTAACGACAGTAGAAACAAAAGGTACTTTCTACACAGTTTTCGGCCCATCATGAGTTCGGGTTTTCCCGGTGGGGATATGCTGCAAAAATAATTTAAAATCTTGAAATATCAAAAAAAAAACTATTCGCATGATTTTCTGCGAATATGTATATGAAAAATCTGATATCTATAAAAAACACTTAAACTCCCAACCTTAAAAAATTTTTTAAAAATACTCCCAAATTTTTTGATTCTCTTCCACTCACTAAAAAATTTTCCTCCTCAATTTAGAAAAAATACTCCTCCTGAAAACTAAGAGACCAAGAAGAATTTTCTTGACTCTTTAACCCATTAACATCAAAATTTTTTCATTTGCCAAAAAAGGGAAAAAGAACTGCTAAATTTCATTTATTTAACTTAATTATTTGGTTTGTATATAAACTCCCCCCGGCAACTTCCCATGCTGTATTCCTCTCAAAAATTCAGGAAATCCCAAAGCCAATTCATCACCCCCCGCCAATCAAAAAACCAGGCTCTGAGCCACTCAAAGGGTGAACTTTTTCCCCCTCACCCCATTCTGCTCACAACTCCAGGCACCAGTTAACCACGCCTTCTTTCCTCGCTCTTTCAACCATTCACATTGTTCCCCCTCAGCAAAGGGCGGGTCTACCACAGGCACCATTTTATGTAGATATGGGTGGGCTCGTCCCAGATCGCCCCATGACAACAGCGACCGTTAAAAGGGGCCTCAAACCACGATTGATTGAGCTCCGCGTTTGGATCGACGATCGAGTGATTACAGCGGGGAAATTTGGGCTTTTTGCCGATAGACAAGCGAAATTG
>BMAV01004872.1:0-25254 GCA_019973955.1 Trichonephila inaurata madagascariensis
CACTTTTTAAAAAAAAAACCCTGTTTCACCAAGAAAAGCACCGTCTCACACCTCAGCGGTTGCCGACAAAAATCCACGAATTAGGGTTTTTGCCCATGACCATCCGTCGTACTTACCAGATCTGGCCCCAAGCAATTTCTTTTTTTTTCCTCATTTAAAATTGCGCTCGGGGGGAAAGAATTTTCTTAAATAAAAGAGGAAATCCTTGTGAAAATTATTTTGCAGAAAAACGCCGAATACTATTTGGGGGGGTTCGATAAAACATCCCCGGGGAGAAGTGCGTAGATTTACAAGGGCTATGTTAAAAAATAAAAAATTCGGAAAAAAAAATGCTTGAATCTTTTTAGGTTGGAAACTTTTCAGACCACCCTCGTATATGGGCATTAGCAACAATGTTGCAAGCAAATTCAAATTGCATTTTATATTACATAAAGATTCTTCGAGTTCTCCAAGGAAATATTCTCTGCCCGCATCAGATTCTTCATTTTGGAACTGAATACAAATACCAATGTGAAAAAGAGAAACAAAACTATTTTTTTTTTTTTTTTAAGTTTCTAAAAAAATTTAAGAAAACTATAATTAGCAAAATTTTGAAAATCGACGGGAAAGGGAAAAAAATCAAAAAAATTGGCAAAAATATTTTTCGAAGTGGCTCAGATTAATAAAAAAGGAGGCTAAAAATGTTTAACAAACGTAATTTAATTTTTTAATTTCCACGATATACATGGAAGTTCCAGATACATAATTATAAAGCATTGGTGGCAATAAGAAAATGCACAAACTTTTGCAATAGGAATATAACTCATAAGGAAAAGCAACCAAACGGAAATACATATCCAAGGTATTAAAATCCCTGCTGCAAATAATAATGTATTTTTATTCTAATGAAATGCTTTTGTCTGTAAACGTTGTAGCAGCATGCAAGTTTAAATGTGTTAGATTAACCAAGTTTCGTACACACACAGCAACACACACACACATGAAAATTTCCAAAATTAGTATAATATTCAGGTTTTTATAGTAAATTAAAACAATGAAGTACCATTATTTATGAATGTATAAAATATTACACGGAAAAAATATTACTAGGCATTTTGAGGAATAAAAGTTTTGAATTAACTTGTTGAATATAACTTTAAGAATTAATATGTTGCACAGAACACTTAAATTAAATTCATCCTTAATTTTAGTTTTGAAGATTTTCGATTATTTAACATTAATCTCTGTCAATCAATTACTGTTTTACATAATGTAGGATTTTTGGTTTTATATTCTTAGGAAATAATTTTACTTTTTATAAAAGAAAATTTAAAATGGTATTTTATCTTTTTATTTCTGCACAGTAATAAAAGCAAATAAAAGAGAAGTTTGGTGCCTTGAAATTATGTTTAACCCTTCAAGCTTGATCTTATAAGCCCAAGACTTTGTTATTATATTACTGTATCCATTCTACTTTTTGACCTGTACCGTCTTGTTAAATTCTTACACAATGTTTAGTCTTAAATTAGAATTATATCTGTTTAGTATATTATATGTATACACACATACACAGTGAGTGAGTAGCAATAATAATTTTAAATTTCATTTCAGGTTTCAATTGTGACAGTATAAAAAGAAATTTCACAACAAAAGTGAACAAGGTTAAGCCGGCAACTAAAAAGGGAAAAACAAAAAAATCCGCCAAAGCACCAAATGTGGAAAATATGCATATTCTTCCAAACACAGAGCCAATTAAAATTGAAGATACAAATCCTAAGAAGTCAGATAAAGTTACCCGAAAATCTCCTGCCGTCAAAAAAGTCTTGATTTTGTCTTACTTTGAGTCTGGTCCACCTCAGATTGACGACATACTGAGTTACCATCCAGAAATATTTTACTTTCACGAGCCCCTGTATCCATTTGACACAACGCCATCAAAGGATGGCGAAGAACCTATATCTCGAAGATTTATCGGCGAGGCTACAGAATACCTTTCAGATCTTTTTGATTGCAAAATTACCGATTCAAAATTAGGTTATTCTGAAGATATTGTGAAGAAAATGGCCAAGAAAGCTTTCTCTTACTGTCGTAGTCAACAAACCAACACATCCGAATGTGTGCAGCAACTGTGTCATTCAAAACCGGTAGTCCTGGCTAAAACAATTCGTGTTTACATCCAAGATGTCCATGCTTTTCTGATGAAAAACAGAGGATCAGCCAAATTAATCATTTTACAGCAAGACCCAAGAGTAAATCTTCACATGCGAAACAGAAAAACTCATCCAGGATGGACGACAGGTTCAGACATGTTTTTCCAAGGCAGAAGTCTTTGCTCAAGAATGCTTCACGATGCTCAGAATGCAAGGCGACTTGAAGGCAGTGGCCACAAGAACTTTTACAGGGTTGTACTTTACGAACATTTCCTGAAAAATCCTGAGAATATTTTAAGAGGCATTTTGTCTTACATAGGTGTCAGCTCTGACCTAGAAACGGTCAAAAATATTCTACGAAGTGCCAATGTTTATAAACATTTGCGCAGAGTAAATCTTAATAAATGGGAGTGGATACCAGATGACGAAGCTGCTCTGAATGTAGACAAGGCATGCACATTCTTTTATAAGTATTCACTCTATAATCCAATGATGCAGAAACCTGGAATAGTGCAAAGGTACAACTTGTGTCAGTATTGTGATTAAATAATTCCGTAATTTATTATAACTTCGATATAGCTAGAATAGCTTAATAAGTCATCTTCAGCGAGCTTGTTTTGAACAAAATTTCAAAGAGTTATTCTTATTCAACATAGAAATATTTAGCTAAGTTTCATGGGAGGATTGCAATTCATTAAGAATACAAAAGGTTTTTGAATAATATGTACATATATATTGAAATAATATAATGCATATCGTAAAATAAACTTTCAAAATTTTCTGACTGGAATCGGGTCATATGTACAATCCTCCCATTGTTTAATATTGAAAGAACGAATTATAATAATCAGGCATTTATCTAAATTGTTTTAGTTTTTCAAAGCCCAGCTTTAATTTATGTTACTGATAATCCAATATTTTACTGTAAACCAAATTACTTTCACCTTTAATAAACATTTACAAATATGGAAGTGTCAAGTACATAATTATTTTAGCCATTGATTTTTTTTTACTTAACACATAGCATTTTATGAAAGTAGATCACACTAAATCAAAAAAAGTTTATTTATTAGGTTGGGGAAAATCTATTATTCTTACGTGAACTTCAAGACTATTTAATATGTTTCGGATTATTAATTTTGGTCAAATATGCACCGTTTTATAACTTGTTGTCCTTTTAAAGGTGCTTCTCATCCCCAGTCATTATTCGTTTAAGAAATAGGTCAATTTCACTCTGTTTGGCCAAGGATTCGCAGATGGAAATTTGATCAATCACGCATTTTGTGTTAAGGCATCCGACTACGTTCGGAAACCGTGATTTTAAAAAAGTGCATTAATGGATAATTTTTATGATATTTAGTGTCACTTAGATTGGAATACTTGTATAAAAATGTTTTAAGGACATTTTGGCAAAAAAAATTATTTAAATACACTATTTCGGCAAAAAATTAACTTAAAATAACCTTTTTTCAAAATGTTCTCCTTTTGTGAAAAATGCTTCTATCATAATAATATTTTGCCTGTATATAGCTCAAACCTCTGTACAGAGGCTCAACTTTGACTTCTGAAAACACATTATTTTCAGAGTTATAACCAATTGAAATAATTATCGGCGTTTTTATCTTAAAATGTCTCCCCTCTGTTGTCGTAAAACATGGATAAACCCACTTCTAAGTTATATATTTCAAAATTTCTAGTTGAGCCTCTGTGCGGTGGTCAGAGGCTTACCTGCAGGCAAAATATTGTCTAATAAGCATTTTCTAAAAAGAATATTTTAATGCGTCATTCTATGTTCATTTTTTTGTCAAAATATTATGCTTAAATAATTTTTATTGTAATACTATTCTTAAAACAATTTTTATATGCATTTTCTAATCTAAGTAACACTAAATATCACCAAATAATATCATTTATACCTTTGCAAAATCACAACTCAGAGTCGGACTCTATAACAATTGTGGCTGCAAACATCAAGCTTCTTTTTGATTCCAGCTTTTTGGAAATAGTTCAAAACTGTTTTATGGTCTATCTTGAGCTTCTAAGGGATACTATGAATACTAACATGTCGGTCAACTTCTATCATTTCTGTGATTTCATCCCGGCACTTTTTCGACGACAGGCATACCTGAACGAGGTCGACGAACCAAATTACGGAGTAGTGAAGCATTTGCAGTATCTAAACCATGAAAATCATTCGCGATTTCAGCCACCTGATCTGCATTTTCGCCTTTATCAAAGAAAAATGGGCCGAATTTCTCTTTGTTGACTTTCATTTTTAACACCTTGTAACTCACATCTGAATGGATCAAACAAAAAACGGCAAAATAATTATTTTAGAACAAAGTATCATCTCTCAAACATAAATCTGAAATCGTTTGATGGATACCTTAGGAGATTTCGATCACTACCAAAAAATAATGGATTTCTCCCACCTAATATAAATATTTAAGTTACACAATTCCTTGTGAATATTATGGAGATATGTGACTGATTATTTTCTATGAATCATATAAAGAATCTGACACTGTTAACTTCATCACAATACAACGAATTAAATGAGCAGGTCACGTTGTCAGAATGGATGAAAATTGCACCACTAAAAAATCCTTCAATGCCCAACCAATTGGCACACGAAGAAAGAGGCCAAATTTTAGATGGATGATGGTTGAAAAGTTCTCCAAGTTTTGGAGAACTAAGAACGAACACTAGCAAGAAGAAGGATGGCTGGAAAGGCCCGCCCTGCCTGTCGAGCCACTGAGGGAAGGAAGGAAGGTATGATAGATTACTTGCATGGAAAATAAATGCTTAGAACAATATAGTTCGAAAGTTTTTTAATGGATTATTAATTTAGTAAAATACAAGCAAATTTTCAGTTTTAACAAGATCTTGAAGATGGATCCTAGATCTAGTTTGTGAAAACTATTTGAATATGAGTAAAATTACAAGCACTTGTGAAGACAAGACTTCTTTCTAATATCTTATATTAAAAATGATAATATTGAAATTGAGCTTTTTCATATAAGTAACTGAAATAAAAAGGGAAAATAATTTAAAAATTTTCAATATAATTAAAGCTATTTAAATTCTAAAGAAAAATCAGAAATATTTAAATTACAATAAACTGAAAAGCACTTCCCCCCACGACGAGAGCTCAGTCTTTCGGATATCTTGAATTGAATATCCCCATAATCTCAATGGATTTTCATATGAATAACAACATTAAAGAAAATACACAAAATGCTGGATTATCTATTTAAATTAATTTTAAATAGTATAAAATGGTTAATGAATATTTTTAAGAAATTGGAGAGGAGCGTAATTAATTTTAAAAGACAGTATGATTATAACTTGTAAAAGGAGCACATAATCAAAACTTAACATATTTATCTATATTCAGCACATATTTACATACATTCTTCTTCATTTCAAACGATTAAAAGGAGACATATAAACGAGTAAATGCTGTTTTTGAGGAGTTTTTATATTTAAATTTAAAAAAGAGCAAGATAACAGAGAGAGAGAGATTTTGCACTATGAAAGTATATTTATGCTTCTTAACAATATATTTCAAGTTTTTGTCGACTTTAAATAATTTTGATGTATAAAAAATATCAAACTGAATTATCTTAAAAAACTTGTTATTCTATACAATCTGAATTAAATTATCAATGTTTCATTCATCGGAATTGTAAAAAAAATACTAATAAATTAAAATTTTTATTCATTGCTAATGGCTCATTTTTGTAACGTGTAGAACACCTAAAACTAGGAATGGCATAGTTATTCGAGTAAATTTATGAGGAATATGAATAAGCAATTACTAGAACAATTTATTATTGACTTTTTTTGACTAAAACAAATAAACTATAATTAACAAAATTCACGAATAAAAACTTTCGATTAGTTACAATCAAATTTATTAAAGGAACAACTGATAACAAAAATAATGCATAATTTATTCATCAAAAATTTTATGATTATCAAATTTTTAAGTAAATAATTTTTGTTTTCTTAATTTAAAAAAAATTAATTCTTGGAATAAGTAATTTTTAAAGTAAATAAATAATACAGATAAATTTATATATTCTTCTAAATTATTTTTAAAATTCTTAGTATTTAGTGACATAGATAACAAAAAAAAATCATAACAATTCCGAGTTGACCCATACTAAAATTATAAACTGTAGTCATGTGATGCATTAAATGAAATATCTGGGTGAAAATATTGCAAAAATAAAACTTTTCCATAATTTTATTAGAAGTGTCTTTTCAAGATCAAATTATTTGACTCAAAATATAAAAAAATAATTTTTAAAGCATTTTTATTGTAGGCAAGTATCGTAAAATTATGATTACTTTATCAACGAATCTAAATGTGTTTTGACAAAAAATAAAATAAAATAAAATGAATAATTTTTGAATGTGAAATCTTTCTTGAAGTGTTACTGTTTATATAATTGAAATACACGAATTTAAACCACGTTTCTATAAATGGAAAAGTTTTTCTGGAATCTATAATATAATGTGTTAAAAATCCATCAATTTACAGAGCCAACTATGAATTTAAGGTATCCGAGTACGTTCGGAACCATGATTTTGCAAAAGCGTATTAAATGGATAATACTTATGATACATAGTGTCACTTAGATTAGAAAATGTATATAAAATTGTTTTAAAAATATTATTACAATAAAAAATTATTTAATTACATTATTTTGACAAAAAGGAAAAAGAATGACCATTTCCCAAAGATTCTCCTTTTGTGAAAAAGATTCTATTATATAAAATTTTCCAAAGCTCAAACCCTGTACAAAAGGTCCACTGGAAGTTTGAAATATATAACTTAGAAGTGGGTTTATCCCAAAAATTTTTAAATTTTACAAAAAAGGAAAAATTTTTTTTGGGTTGTTAAAAAAAAATTTAATTTTTGAAATTTTTTAAGGAAAAAAAAAAGTTTCAAACTTTTCTTTTTTTCCCAAATTTTTAAAATAAGAACAAAAAACAAACAACCAACAACCCCCAAAAAAACCGAGAAAGACCAGGGGAAAATACCCGCAAAAAAAAATTTAATTTTATTTTAAGAAGTTTTTTAAAATAAAAAGGAAAAATTTTTAAAAAAAATTTAAAAATTTTTCTTTTTGAAAATATTTAAAAAATTTAATTTTTTTTAAAGCCTGTTTTAAAAAAAATTTTTCAAAAAATTTCTAATTTTTTTATGAATTAAATTTAATTTCCACGAAAATTAATAATTTTTGGGGCTTTTTTTAAAAACCCACTTTCCAACCCATTGGGAATTTAAACTAAATTCCCTATAAGTTTTTTTTATAGGGAAAAAATTTTTTAAATTTAAAAAATGATGGAAATGAATATGGTGGAAGGGGGGGGGGTATTGCAGGGGAGAAATATTTTTAAAATTGTCATTCGGAAACCAAAAGAGCGGGGGTTGGCAGCTATGGACACGTGCCAAAAATTTACTTTACATTCTGCACTCCCTCTAAAAAATTTGTAAATATTAGAGAAGTTGGGAAGTTAATAAATTTGTAATAAACCTTTTTTTGACAAACATCTTCAAAAAAAAAAGACTTAAATTTTAAAATTAAAAAAATTATCTGAGACGTAACTCCAAAGATAAATTTACAGCTATTTTGTAAATTTTAATGTTATTGCTGAGAGATTCAAATTTTTTTAAAAAGAAAATTGAATGTCCCCTTTTTTTTTCCCTTTTTTTGGTTTTTAAATTTTAAAAAAAATCTTTTCCGAAAATATTTCAAATCCGAAAGGGAAAAATTGTTTAACAACCGAATACTCAGAACCATTCTAGTTGAAAGTCACAAACTATATCCCTGATTTTGTCATATGAAAGTAGAACGGGCAAGAAAACTGGGGTTTGTTTTAAAAATTTTTATTTATCTTGTTTTTTCCATAATGAAGGCAAACACTTTTTTTATGTTGCCTTTTTTTTAATTGAAAACATGAAAAATTTTGTACTTTTTTTAATTTTTAAAAATTTTGTTGAAGTAATAGTTATATTTTATGGTGACATTTTATGTTAAAAAAATTTTTTTAAAGAGGGTTTTTTATTTCTAATGGTTTTTGGGGGGTTGGTGTTTTACCATTGAAAATCTAGTATTGCCCCCCGGGGGCCCTTTTCAGTGAGGAAACCACAATAGGGGGATACCAATCACCGCAGGAAAATTTTAAAGCCCGTTTCCCCCCCTGGGGGGATTAAAATTTTTCCCCCGATGCAAAAACCGTATTTGGGGTTTTTAAATTTTTGTTGAGATCCCCCAAGACAAACTGGCACTAAAGGGGGATTTTTTGCATCCCACAAAATTAATAAGTGGTTGTTGAATTTTTTTGCGGCATAAAAACCACCGATTTGGCTGGGGTCAAACCCCGCAACTAAAGGCGGAAACAAAAAAACCACCCAGCCAGCAGGATGAAAAATTAAATATAATAAAAATAAATAAAATTTATTGACCCTATTTTTAAAACTCTGCAGCATTATCAAGAAATCGAATTGAAAAAAATATCCTACTGTATGGCCCCGATAAATCATTTTTGGTAGATTGGTTTAGAGCGCCAGGGGGCTGGGCTCTCGCCCCCTGGTATAAAAATTTTAAAAAAAATTTACTTTTTTTCCCGGAAATTTTTTTCCCAAAAATAGGGGATGAAGGTTTTTACTAAAATACAGATTTTGAAAAATAATTTTTTTCCCAAAATTTTTTATTAATCGAACCCTACGTTTAATCGTTTTTTTCCCCTTTTTGGGGTTTTAAAGGAAAAATTGAAAACGGATCCCTTTTTTCCATATCCGATTAAAATTTAAAGATAAACTTTTTAAGCATCCAAAATTTAAACCCCTTAAATCAACTCCCATTTTTTTAAACGTTAACAAAGATAATTTCAATATTTATTTAAGAACAAAAATTTTTAATGAGTTTAAAAAAATTTAGAAGTGAGTGATTTTTTAAAAAAATTAAAAAAAAGAAAAACCCAAGGGAAGATTCACAAAAATCAGGAAGGAGGATTTTACCAAAGTTTAAAACCCATAGAAAGAGATTTCCAAAAGTGTTTTCCCCAAGTAAGGAGAAAGGGGGAAAAAAAAAGGTTTTTTTTGAAGTCACAAAAATTTAAATTGGTTTTTTAGTTGTGGTAGAGATTTTTTGTTTTCGTAAAAATAATTTTTTATTGTAAATAAAAGTTTTTTTGAAAAGAAAACAACACACACTATTTTTAGTATCACAACTGTATATGCAAACTTTTAAAAATTTAGTTATATTGATAAAAAAAAATGGGTTTTTTTGTTTAAATATTCAAAAATTGTTTTTGAATGTTATTTATTTTTTTACCACAAAAAACTGTTTTATTTTAATTTTCATTCTTTTTTATTCGTTGAAGAATTATTTTAAAAGTTTTTAGAAAAATTTTTTAGAAACCTTTTAAAATGAAAAATTTAAAAAAAAAACCCTTAAGTTTTCTTTTTTTAAAATTTTGGTTTTAAAGTATTTTTTTAAATACTTTTTAAAGGGCCAGTTTGAAAAAACAAGAAATAAAATTTTTTTTAAAAAGAAAGTTTATAAAAAAAATCTTTTAAAAATTCAAAAAAATTTTTTTAAGGAAAAATTTTTTTTTATATTTATTAAAAACCAAAAACATGAAAATTTTTAGTTTCATTTGGGAACGAAAAAAAAGGTGTATCGCCCCCCACCCCAGGAAAACATGAAAAAATTTTCCCCGAGGGGTTTTCCCTTTTGGGGGACCCGGGGTTTGGGAACTTAAATAAATTATTGGCTATTTTATCCGGATAACTTGAAAAGGTAATCAATATTGGCATTACTTCGAAAAATTTTCTTTTTTGTTGTACATTTGCTCTGTGCAAACGCAAAAATATCGTCCCCTTTGAGAATAAATGTTTCGACACATTTGGTGGTTTGTAAAAGTGCCCAGCAAATGATTTTTGTAAATTATGCACAGTTTCGTTTTAAAAAAGGGGAAAAAATTTCGTATTCCAAAGATGTCGAAAAAAGTCACCGCGATTAAAAGCTTTTTACTTTTCAAAAATTTTTATAAATTTAAAATTACATTAAAAAAAAGAAATATTGGTAAATATATTTTTATATAGCTATATAGCCTTTTTCCCCTTTTTTTTACATCATTTTCGAAAATGGGAAAAAGCCAGCGGTTTTTGAAAATTTCTCTTTTTTCAAAAAAGTATATTTAAAATTTAGCAGGAAAACTTAGGTTTCTTTTTCATGTTTTATTTCATGTGTAAAAACCCGAATGCACAGACACGAAAAAAAATTTCCCAGATATCTAAAACATTTTTTTAACCCTTAAAAATGTGATCTAGAGACTGAAATTATTTTTCTACTAATAAAAATAAAAATAAAAGGGTTTAATTCGGGGGAAGATGCCAGTTTGTTCATATTTATTTTTATTTTTCGATAGAAGGCGTTTTTTGACCACTCTTGTGAAGAATCTGGTCTGACTTTGGGAGTGGGGTTTTTGTGAATTTATGGGAATTAACCGGTTTTTTTTTTGATTTTTTCAATATTTAAAGTGGTAAAAGTACAATTTTAATAATATTCCGTTCCTCATTTTTAAAAAGTCCATAAAGGGGCCTTTTTATTTTAAAAAATTATAAGATATCAGCAAATATAAGTAAGTTACGCATAATGTTAATATACGATGCAGGGAGATGCGGCCATAACACTTTTAGCAATAAGGATATTTTTGGGGAAGATGCCACAGATTCAGAAAAAAAATAAATTTTAAATTTTTAAAATAGGGGTTTTTTTTTTAAAAAAATTTTGTAATCCCAAATTATAATTATTATTAAAATTAATAAAAAATTTTTCAATTAATGAAAAGTACAACATCGGTTGCCGCCACTAGCACGGGGAACAGGGGAGCAATGCCCCATTCCGCTGGTCAGAAAACACAAACTAAGTGGGGCGAAAAAAAACTAACATCAGAAATCTTAACTGAATCAGGGGAGGGGGAGAAATTTATGCGGATAAAAAGGGGGGAAAGGTAAAAACAAATAAAAAGAAACTTTCGAAAAAAACGGAAAAAAATGAGATTTTCAAGTTTGTCATCCTCAAGCAAAAAAAATTTCCCTCGATCCCAGTGGTGATAGTTTTGATTGGGATAATAATGACGATTTTTGTGCTATGGAAAAGGGATTTTTATGCAAAAAAGGGTTTAAGAGGGGGGGATTCAGTGCAACGAATTCAACAAAATGGCTGCCCGGGAAAATTGCAATGGGTAATTATTTCCACCGAGTGAAATGTTGTGTAGGCTAAAATTCGGGGAGGCTCTTCCCTCTCTGTAATTTTTATTATTTTAAACAAGGGGGGCTGGGGGGGGGTGGTTTTTGTCGCTGGCCTTCCGTACCAAAAGGTTGCCGGGTTAACCCCGGCCCGTCGGGGGGATTTGGGGCGAAAATCGACAGCGGCCAAAGTCGTATGATTATACCCGGATGTAAAAAGATCTCCAGAGTGTCTGTTTTCGGATGCTTTTTCAAAATTAAACCTGGAAAATTTTTTGCATCGTCAGATTTTAGGTGCCCCCTTTAAAAGGGGGAAACTGGGGGTTAAAATTACCTGCGGCGATTGGTATCCGCCATAGGGGGCCCCACCAAAAATGATACCTGCTTCTGGGGATGTACTAGGTTCCGCAATGGTTAATGATGAATTTTAAACCATTAAATAAAAAATATTTTTTCAAGCTAATTATGAAAAAAATTTAATTTTTTTTTTAGTTATTCTTACTTTAAAATTTTAATTTTGTAATTTTTCCTTATTTTTTATTTACCGTAGTTTTTACATCGTAATCCACGACTAGTGGTTTCCCCTCTAATGGAGAAAAAAGACACAATTAAATGAATTTCTTTTTAAAAATAATTTCTAATTTATTTTCAAAAAGAAAAAAAAGAACTAACTGCACCCCATAATCAATTAAATATTGAAAAAAAAAAGTGTATTTTTTTTTTGGGCTTGTCATTTCAATTTTTTATGTACTTAACCCAAAAAAATTTTAAATGTGGGCGTCTTTCCCCGAATTACCTTTTTATATAAAAAGAAAAAGAGGTGCAGTTTTTACCCCGGGATGAAACGGGGATTTCATCGGAGTGTAAAAAAAGCAAAAAAAACTTTTGAACAATATTTTTCCAACTTTGGGTTTCCCAATTTAAAACCCCGATCTGTTTTGTTTTGAAAGTTTATATTGGGGATCTCTTTAGTAAATGTTGAGGAATTAATAAAATTTTATTTCTTAAAAAGGGGTTTTTAATTTTTGTGCCCTTTAAAACTACTTTTTTTTAATAAAAGAAAAAAAAATGGATTTTATTACTTCCTTGGTCAATTAAAATTTAAACCCTTTTTTTTAAAAATGATTTTTAAAAAAATTCGAATTAAAATAATAAAATTTTTAAAAAACCCTTTTTAATTTCAATAATTTTTAAAAAATTAAAAAAAGGGTTTTTTTAAAAATTTTTTCCTTTTAAAAAGGCCCCCTTTTCCCAATAAAAAAAGTTAAATTTTTTTAAAAAATTCTACACCTCTTTTACAACAATATTCAAAAATATTTTTAAAAAACATTTTTTTAAAGGGAAATTTTAAAAATTTTTTTTATTAAATTTTGGAAAAAG
Source organism: Trichonephila inaurata madagascariensis (assembly GCA_019973955.1). Classification (NCBI taxonomy): domain Eukaryota; kingdom Metazoa; phylum Arthropoda; class Arachnida; order Araneae; family Nephilidae; genus Trichonephila; species Trichonephila inaurata. The sequence continues at coordinate 12,784 of BMAV01004872.1, forward strand.
TAAATTTAAATAATTTTCTGATCATTTTAAAAAAATATGTTTTTTTCCCCTTAACAATGGGCCTTATCTTTATTATATTTTTGCGTAAATCACTTGAACTGCTCCCTTTTTTAAATTTTAATTATTTGGAAAGAACGGAAACCCAACCCTTTTTTTTTGGTTTGTTGTTTAAATTTTTTAAAAAAATTTGCCTTTTTAAAAAATAAATATTTCTTTAAAAAAAAAAAAAATTTTTAAAATTTTTGCAACCGAAAAATTTAAAAAGTTAAAAAAATTTTTTTTTTAAAAAACCCCAGAAAAAATTAAAAAAATCTTTTCAAATTTCGTTTTCCCAAATTTTAAATTTTTAAAAATTTTTCTACAAAAATTTTGAAACGGATAAATTAATCAAATAATGAAAAGTAAAAAAGTGGTTTTGGTGGGGACTTTTGCCCCAAAATTAAATTTTTTAAAACCCCTTTTTTCCCTTTTTTCTAATTTTAACATGATCAAAAATGGGACATCTATTTGGAAAAAAACGAAGGCCCCTTTTTTTTTTTTTAATTTTAAAAATAAAATTTGGGCCTTTTTTTTAATTTTTAAAAATTTTTTAAAAAAAAATTTTAATATATATAATAATAAAAATTTTTTAGTTTTAAACTGAAAAAAATTTTTCCTAGATTTTTGGGGGGAAATTTTTATTTTGTTTAATTTTCTGTGCCAAAAAATTTTATTTCAAAAAAATATTTTAAACCCCTTATATACCAAAAAATAAACAAAAAATTAATTATTTAAAAATTTTTTAAGTATATATTTATTTTAAAATTACCAAATTAATACATTTTAAGTTTTAATTTTTTTTAAAATTTTTTTAATTTTTTTATATATATACGTTTAAAAATTTATTAATAAAAATTTTTATTTTTTTAATTTGTATTTTAATTTAAAAAATTTATATTTTTTAAAAAATTTTTAAACCCTTTGTACACATTTTAAAAAATTTAAACCAAAAAAAAAAAGCAAAAATTAAATATTTAACCAAAGTTATTAAAAATATTTTTTAAAAATTAAAAATTAAACTTTTAAAATTTTAAACCTTCCCCTTCCCCCAAAAAAATTTTTTTCCTTTTTTTATAATAAATTTAAAAGTATTTTAAAAAATTTTTTGTTTTTTTTGTTTTTATTTAAAAAATTTTTATTGGAAAAAAAGAAAAATTTTCTAAAAAGTTTTCAAACAAAAACAAAAAAAAGGTTTTCCCCCCAAAAAAACTTAACTGCTAAAAATCGATTAAATTGGTACCCAATTTTGTTATTTTTGGGGGAACCCTTTTTTTATTACAAAAAATTATTTTTATTGGAAATTTTGGGTTTTTTAAAAAATTTTGCTTTCCGTTTTTTATTTTTAAATTTCATTTTAACCCCCGGAAAAATTTTTTAAAACAAAAAAATTAAAAAAAGGGAACTAAAAACGTCCCACCCTTTTGGCCAACCCCTGTTTTTAAGTAAATTTTTTTCATTTAAAAATTTTTAAGGAAAATTTTTTTTTATAATTTTAAAATTTCCTTTTGTATAAAAAACCCAAAGGGAAAAAAATTTTTATAAAAATTTTAAAAAAAAAATTTAAAAATCCCAAGGCCCCCCCGAAACAATACGTAAAAAAGATTTTTTAAAAAAAATTTTCCGGATAAAACCTTTTTTGCTTTTTAATTTTGCAAAAGATTCCGATTTAAAAAGAAACACCCATAAAAAACCCTTTTCCAGGAGAGATTTAAAAAAATTCCAAACTTTCCCGGGGAAATTTTCCCTTTGGGATTTTTGGGGAAAATTTTTTCGTTCGGGAAAATTTTAAAAAATTCCCCCCCATCCAACAGAGAGAGAGGGAGAGGGAGAGAGTTTTCCCCAACCCCTTTTATGAGTTCCAGTTAATTAGATACTAATTAAAACGGGTTTTAAAAGGGGGACGCTTTTTCCGATTGGTTTTTTAAAAAGCCCTCTTCCCCCCGATTCCTCTTGGAGGGAAAATTTTGGCTCAAAGGCATCAAATTTAATTACTCAGGGTTTAGATCGCTTTCCTATCGAAATCAAGAGAGGGAGATAAGTGTAATTAAAATTCATTTGAGATATTGTGTAGCATCAAAAGTATGGGGGTTTTTTTGGCGTAATATGGGGGAAAAAGAAAAAATTTAATTTTTTGGTTTTATAAAATTGGTATCTTTTTTTAATTAAAAAAGGGGAACCGACTACGTTCCCAAACCGGGGGATTTAAAAAGCATAAATTGGATAATTTTCGTGATATTTAGTGTCACCAGATTAGAAATTTCAAGTTTAAAAAGTTTTAAGAACATTCCCGACAAAAAAAAACTTTTTAAAAAAATTTCGGCAAAAAAAATTTAAATTTAGAAAACCTTTTTTAAAAAAGTTCTCCTTTGTGAGAAAACTTCTATTATAATAATATTTTGCCTGTATATAGCTCCGGGCCTCTGTACAGAAGGGTCAATTATGATTTTTGGAAAAAATTTACATTATTTTTGGGGTTACAACCAATTGAAATATGTATCATGTTTTTTTTTAAAAAATTTTTCCCTCTGTTTTCGGGAAAAAAATTAAAACAAACCCAATTTTTAAATTTAAAAGGGTTTTAGTTTAACCTCTGAACAAGGGCTGGGGCCATATACAGGAAAATATTATTGTAATAAAGCATTTTTCACAAAAAAGAGAATATTTTTAAAAAGGGGCATTCTTTTTCCCCTTTTTTCAAAAAAATTGTAATTTTAAAAACCTTTTTTTTGTAATACTATTCTTAAAAAAAATTTTTATAACATTTTATAATCTAATGAAAAAATATTAGATTTTCCATTTATATGCTTTTTTAAAAACATGGTTCCGAACGTAGTCGGGGTACCTTTAAAGGGAAAACCTTGAAAACGATTTGACTATTTATTTTAAGTGAACAGTGTATATAATTAATTTTACAGTTGAATAACTTTGTGGTACTTATAAGTACCGACAGCACACTGGGTGTTGGAGCAAGAACTTAAATTTTTCGTCCATGTAACTTATTATTGATTTTTTTATTTTGAAGCGTCATAACTACACAGCAATAGAGTTGTGCCTTTTTTTAGTGTTTCTTTTTGCTTAACTGATTTATTTTGTTATGTTTTTTTATTATTTTTTTATTTTAATGTTTTGAAAAAATTTGTAACTTTGAATCCCAGCTTGATTTTTTTACCACACAATTAAATGAAATATGTATTTGTATTTGAGAAACTATATAACAACATTTCAGTTCCTTTATGTGTAATAGAGATTTAACAGTAGTTGGAAATTTTCAAGGTGCTAATATTATTTTTATTATTATTTCCTTTTCTTAGAAATTCTGTAAAAAAAAAGCTCAATCTTCAAGAAGCTTTGGATTTATTATAGAACCAATCATCTGAAATCAGTGATGTACTAACAGATGATTTTTCTGATGAAAAAGTCCCAGCAAATTATCTGCTGGAATTTTAATTAGATTCTTAGGATGACGATCAAGAGGCTGAACTCAAAGTGTAGTAGTTCACGTTAAGAAAATACAGTATTTCTTACCCCGGATGTGCAATGCTTTAAAAATATTCAATCGAAACTTTACTCAAAATGCACAACGTGTAATGAATTTCTGTGTATTATAATGAAAAAAAAACTGTTTCTTTGAATATCATCAAATTAAGTTTATGTGTAAAAAAAGTAAATAAATTTTAAAGGTTTAATAATCTTTAAAAATAAATATTTGTGCTGTAAAATACTAGTATTATCTGTGGTTATATATTTAGCATTTTTAAAAGTTAAAACTGGGTTAAAAAGTCATTCGGTCTTTTTTAACTGTCAGAATATTTGAGACCTTTGTGTGCTGACGGTACTTTAAAGTACCAATTTAATTAATTAGCTCTAACTAATTAAATTTCTAAAAGTTGAGCATTTTATTCATGTATATTCCTTAATTTCCAATGCAGTGATCCAGAAAAAATATTACATGAAAAAATTTGCAGTAAATCATAGTGTGGTACATAAAGGGTTAACCTGTAATTCAAACTTCTACACCACACCAACAGGAGGACGTTTGAGTCTCGACAGATTTAACATGCAGTGGCCTCCTCTATAAGTGGGGTTTTAGCGGTACTTGGTTCGAACACATGACACGCTAGCCGCGAAACCAGGACCTTGAACACAAGGCTACCACGGCCTTTCATACACCCGGAAGAAAGATGGCTGGTGTTTCTAAAAGACTCAAATCTGTGGTAATCATCGGGGTTGCAACATAGCAAACAGGGGCATAACAACCACCGTATCTGCCGTATCAATGAGGGGCCAAGCTTCAGGGGCCCAAATATGTGTAAGAAAAGATCGTAAAATGTTCGCCTCCCCAAAAAAGGGCCAGCCAAGGAATTCTGATACAGGACCCCTCAGGGGACTAGCTACGCCAGTAGTACAAGATCTTTTTGTTGCACGTTTAGCTTATAACTGGAATCCATCAAGGATGACCAGATAGACTACAAGCACCACAGATAAGTATTTTTAAATGAAATGCACTGCGCAAAGCCGAACACGAATCTACAAACTTCGGTAACATATGGAATGATCGGCGAGTTTGGTACAAATGGACACATTTTGCTTTGCTCGCCCAAAGCCTAGTGCAGGGTACTCAACCTTTTTTGCCGGGCCGCAACATGAGAATTAATGGAAAGGGGTTGGAGAGAAATGCTTTAAGACCCAGATAACGTAGAAAATTTAAAATGTAGAAATTGATGTAAATATTAAAACTCCTATTTTGTTTTTTAATAATTATTTTTATGTTTCTTATTTTTGTCACTAAATTTTTCTAAATTGGAAGCATTCCAGAACCACTCTTTCATAATTTCTGCATCGGTAAACGCGGTTTCATGATTACCAATAATAAAACAAATTTCATATGGTGTCTTTGTTATCGCTGTGGCATTACCACTGACAAAACACTTTTTTGCTGTTGTAAAGAATATATTTAAGAAAGCCTATTTATCACCTCTTGAAAGAGATCTTCGAGGAAAAATGTCATTGAATGATTACTGTTTATTGATATTTTTTAAATGTAGCACTTTCGTGACAAATCGTACAATTACTAATCCATGTTTATTTTTCACTACAAAATAGTCAACCTCCCAATCGTCTTGAAATAATATATATTTTCTTGGAATATTTTTCGCTTGCAAGATATGAAAGATAGTTAAAAATTAGTTCTACTCAAAAATGGTCGCTACTCCACTGTTGTCTATTGTCACTAATCAGAAAGGAAAAAAAATCACTTTGCACCCATACGACATCGACCGCAAAAATCAAAATAGATATATTTTATTTTTTAACAAAGAATTTCTCACCAAATTTTCATTAATAAATGAATTTCTTAGAGCAATGGACCATGACCGGGCCACTTTAAAAAGGCCCGGTGGACCGTATGCAGCCCGCAGGTTGAGTATTGCTGGCCTAGTGTATGGCCGAGGGACGATTTCTTATTCCGAGTCAAATAATTTATTTTTCTGTAGCAGTGTGGAAAGAATTTGAATGCTTGAAAATAAAGTTAAAAATTTTGGATTAAAAAAAAATAACCAAATTCTTTTTCTATCGAACCCTAATTTTTCATACTTGTTTAAGTTTTCTACTTAATACAGCAAACTGTAAATTTATTCCTCGAAATATTTAGATAGTAAAAATAATAATCTTCAAGTTTTTCACATTTCTTTTTCAAACTCTCGTAAAATTACACTATCTTTTTTTCAAATTTTCTGACTGAAGAATAATATTTCTGATTTAATACCCTTATAGAAATCATAGTTTCATTTCTAATTTTAATAGCTCCAGGATCAAAATTCTTAATCAAATTTTCTTAACACATATTTCAACCAAGTAAGCTTTTTTAATTCTAAGGTTTAAAAGTTCTTTTAAAAACCAGAAGCAGTACTCTTAATTTGTAAAGTTTCCTCTCTGTTAAAGTTTTTGAATATAAGCTAATAAAACATTAATTAAATAGAAATGGTTTTTTTTCACAATCTAATTTAATATTATCATTATTAAGTGACCAATCGTCCTCCTTTTGTAGGTTCTATTCTTCCTCGAAAAGTGTCCGACTACAAGACTTTCTTTTTAATATTTTGAAACTAATCTCGCGCCGAACTGTAATGCGTTATGTGCCAGGACAGTATGAATTATCGAAGATATTAATGTATTGTGTACATAATCAAGCATCTATTTACCACAAAAATCAAAAATTGACGGTAAACATATTTCAACTACAAAAGTTAGGTTTTTTAAAAGTTTTTAAATTTTTTTCCAAAAAAAAACCACGATTTAAAAAATTTTTCCTTGAAAATGAAAAGTCAAACTTAAGAATCAAATCCGGGTATAACGTAAATTTTTACCAAAGAAGGCAAAATTTTTTTTAACAAACATGTTTCTAAATGTGGAAGAATGTTTGAAACAAATATTACAGGAAATAACACTTTTTTATGGTTTTTTTTTTTACTTCATCGAAAGTAAATTGAGCAGATATTGAAAATTGTGGAGTTTTTATCGAAAGAAATGCCTGTTATTAAAACGGTACAATTGTTTTTTTAAAAATTAGAAGACTGAAATTTTTTTAAAACGATAAATTAGAACATGGGAAAAATGCTTGTTGAAATTGATAAAACATGTGGGGAAAATATTTAACCATTTCAGAAATGAACAATTTCATGAAAAATTTAGTTTTCGGGTTGAATTTATTTCCTGCCCTGAACCACACAGCCGTTAAATTTTTTTTAATTGGTAAAGAGTTTAGGACTAGTGAGAAATCAAGATTGAACGTTGTTACTTTAGCTGTAGTACTTACCATAAAGTTCAATATGAAGGATATTTTTTGCTTCAAAATTTCCGATGTATTAGAAAATGATATAGTGACAAAAATTCTTTCAATGGGAAAATACCCGTTGAAGTAAATAATTAAAAAGGATACATGCGTAATTTTGGGATTTTTTTTTTAATTTAAAAAAAGTTTGATATTTGTTGAATTTTTTTACAACGTCCTCCCCGTTTCAAAAAAATTTCCCTTATCATTATACATGTTTTTTTTTTATATTTTTTAAAACTTTGGGCTGAACAGAAACAAAACATTTTTCAAAAAATTTGAAATTTCCAAGGTAACTCAAACCTTTTTGACAAGCGCCACAATATTAAAAAAAAGAATCTAAAATTATTCAACTAAATTTATGTCTTATTTGCACATTTATATAGTTCCCTTCCTCTAAATTATGAAAACTTAAAAATGTAGAAAACGAAAAGTAAAACACTTTTTCAAACTGAAAGCACGCGTATTTTTCTTAAAAATCAATCATACGTAAGCAAGTAATGAAAAAAAAAATGATTCTATGAAACCACAAAATAATAAAAAACAAAAAAGCAAGAAGCATATTATTTTATGGAATTTTAGCTTAACAATTTAATTAAATTTAAGATGACTAATGTTAAAAAATGTTAGCAAAATTTATCCTGTCCTCCGAAAGAAGTATTTAATTATCAACGTAATAAACTATTTCAATAGCGAAAGATCCGTTTATATTCGAAAAAATTCTTTCCCCCGATTCGCTATTTGATTCGTTCATCAAGTTAGAAAAAATCTAAAAAATCCCCCCTTAAATATTTAAACCTCTATCAGGGATTTGATATAAAACTGATCCTAAAAAAAAATTTATCTAACCCCCAAACGATAAATATACTCCCCACTAAAACCATAAATTTCGATCTCTTCCCTCCCATTTTCCCAAAATAAAAAACACAGATCCACAGCGCAGTAAATCACGAACCTTCAAATCCCCAAATTCTTTCCTAAGAATTTATACCCCCTTGCAGTTTTTTTGTATTTCATTTATGTACCAGATAAAAAAAAGGAAACAACTTTGAACCAAAAGCACAAAATTGAAGGTAAAAAGCTCTAGGAAACACTTTCAAAAAAATACTTCATTTCCATATCCCATATTTTTTGGTGGGAAAAAACTCAGTTGCTGCACGATTCAAATCCATGGTTATAATTTACTTTGCCGTTACCCACCCGCTTAACTGGGGTATTTCAGGATGTTGTATAAATATATACCTGTGTTTACATACACTAGCTAGAAAAATCTGCTTTCACCCTAAAACAAATCATAGAGCAAAGGTAAAAATTTTAAAAGAAATATAATTTTTTATAAAAAAATTTTATGAATTTGTTTTTTCTATTTCTTAAAAAGTTGAGCATAAGAATTAATTAGTTTTGAATTAAAACTACTCAAAAAAAGGGGGTTTTTTTATCAAAGCACGCAAAAAAAATAGGTAGAAAAAATCTGCGTTCACCATTTGAATATTCATGATTCCTGGGAATTTTTAAAAACAGGCGTTATAGGGTTAACAGAGTTTTTTCATTCAGTTATCAAGTAAAAATAGCTAAAGAAAGTTGTGACGCAATAATTTTAAAGTTTTTTTGAGATACGGAAACAATTTAAGGACATGGAAAGTAAAAAATAAAGAAATTAGTATCAGTGAGCGAAAACTCTTTAAAAAGTGGAAAGATGGAAAAAATCGTCGGGGTATAGCCAAATCCGTTGGGGAAATTTTTAAATATTCATCTATCCAGCGTGTTATTGTGATAATTTTAAATCTCGGGAAATTTTCACATCCAAAAACCTTTGTTCTTTGGGCGTCCATCTAAAACCTTTAACAATTAGAGAAAGACGAAGTATGATATTGTTGAAAAAATGGGTTGACTGCAGGGTCAAATAGCAACAAAAAACCCAAAATTTAAAGTTTAACAAAAAATTTTTGCAGATACTGCAAGAAAAATCTTGGAAAAAAAGGGTGGGTACCGTAAATCGAGTGGCTCGCAGAAAAATCTTATATTTCAATGACCAACCGGTTTTTAAACGGATAGCCTTTTCAAAAAATCAAAAAAATAAGCCTCCAGAGTTCTGGAGGACTATCGTTTCTGATGGGGAAAAATTTTGCATCTTCGGAAAAAAAGGTCGAAAATTGGTAGGGAAAAAAACCTTGCACAGCGCTTAAAAAAAACATTTAGTACCAACGGTGAAGCACGGCGGCGGGGGGTTATGGTGGGGGGGGTCATGGCGAGCAATGGTGTTGGAAGTTAAATATGAATCAAGTATAACAAATATGATTACCTTGATGTCCTAAAAAATTTAAAGGAAAGTGTCACAAACCCCCTTTGGGATCTCATTTCGTTTCCAACACGACAACGATCCTAAGCATATCGCTAAGATTGTGAAGCTTTGGCTTTGTATAATGTCCCAAATAAACTGCCCACCCCCCCAAGTCACCTGTTCTGAATCCTATAAAACACCTAGGGGATTTGTTGAGCGAAAGATTCGTCAAAAGTATATCTAGCAAGGATATGCTGAAGAGTGCTTTAAGGACGAATGGGGAGAAGATAAGGGGAAGAAAAAAAAACGCTAATTCAATGCCGAAACGACTTCAGGAAGTTCTTGAAAGCGGGGGTTTTCCAACCAGCTATTAAATAGCCATTATCCTTTTTTAAAAACTTTTTATACTTCTACTAAAACAGTGAACGCAGACTTTTTTTACTTGATTTTTGTAGGTATCCTAAAATCTGTTTTATTTTAAAAGCTATAAAAGCAAACCAAATTTATTTTGTTATTCTCAATACTTAAATGAACTTAATAAAATATAATATTAATTTTTTAAATTTCCCAGTTTTGAGTTTTTTGTTTTTCATGGGTAAGTACGTGAACGAAACTTTTCTACCTAATGTTTTATATAAATTATTGGTATCTAGATTAAAATTGATTGTATTGAAAATATATTTATAGCTGAACCCCCTTTCCCTCGGGATATAAAAGGACATAAATTATAATATCAAATTTTCTATTTATATTTAAAATAAAATTTAAAAAAATTTTTTCACTCACTTAACCCAATAATCAATATTTCCGCCAAAGCAACTTTCACAGGGGATTCTACTCCATAAAATAAACATGGTAAATTTCAAGTCTAAATCTAACAGAGAAAAAGGGAAATTTTTTATCATCAATACCCGTTGAGACTTTCGGGGATTCCCAAACAAAAAAAAGAAACATGCAAACCAAATTTTATTATTATAGTCCAGCAGTTCAAAAAGGGGGAAATTTTTTGTTTATCAATACGCCCCAATAGCTTTTCTCGCTTCCCCTTGGAGTTGATTTCCGTAAAATCCATTCTTAGTGGAACTCTATTCATCTAAAGAAACGTGCTCAAAAATTTAAAAGTAAAGGGGAATTCAAAAACAGGAATTTTTTCTAAACTCTCCTTAACCCCACCCCCCTTTGGGGTCCTTTTTCAAAAACTTTTGTAAGAGAAACTCTATTCCATGAACGGAACATACCTTCTAATTTTCCAGGTGGGTCTAGTAGTTGAAAAGCGGAAATATTTATCTATTACGCCCCTTAGTCCCCCCTCAGTGACCCTTGGGGATCAATTTTCCCCAAACCTATTTTGTAGCGGATCTCTACACCATGAATGGAATCCGCTTGCCAAATTTCAAGACTACGTCTAATAGTTTTAAAATTGAAATAATTATCTATAACTCCCTTAAGCCCCTGCAACGCCACTTTGGGAACGATTTTCACAAAACCCATCTTATAGCGGATCTCTACTCAATTAATGGAATCTGCTTACTCAATGTCAAGATTTTACATCTAATAGTTTAAAAAAGGAGATAATTACCTATAACGCCCCTTAATTCTCCACAACTCCACTTGGGAGGTCGATTTTCACAAAACCCATTTTGTAGCGGATCTCTCTACTCTACGAAAGGAATCCGCTTACCAAATTTCAAGACTGTACGTCTAATAGTTTAAAAATGGAAATAATTATGTATAACGCCCTTTAAGCGCCCTCAATGCCCCTTGGAAGATTTTCGTAAAAATCGTTTTGTAGGGAAACTACTTTACGAAAGAAATTTGTGTATTAAGTTTCAAGAGTGTACATCTAATAGTTTAATAATGGAAAAAATTATCCATAATGCCCCTTGGATTTGCGAAATCCGTTCTTAGGTGATTTTTACTCCATGAAAAGAACCTGCCTACCAAATTTCAAAACTGTAGGTTTAATAGTTCAGGAGATATCGTGATTAGTCAGTGAGTCAGTCAATGAGTGAGTGAGTCGCTTTTCTCCTTTATATATGTTACAGGGAAACGATGAAATTAGGGCTTTCTTCAAATCCCTAAAGGAGATGATCAATTAGATGTTAAAATAACGTTTCTTTGATGTCTTCCCTGTTGTAAGTAAGTGAATTAGTTAAATCCTCGAACTGTTTTAGTGAAATGATGAAATGAAAACAATATGGAATTTTTTTGGTGCTAGGGGACTGATATTTGGGGGATCGTAATAACTTTTGTTATGGTTAGGATCTGCTGGGACGCATCCCTCCCCCAGTGCATTTCCACCCTCTCTACAGCTTTTTGGTCAATATCTCGACACCCGAGCCTCACAGTCCATTCGGACTTAGCTCATTCGATCCCTCTCTGACTGCCTTTCCAGTTTTATAATTTCATGCTCATAGGGCTATTCGTTACATAGTTTTTAATTGTTTTAAACTTTTTTTAAATCTTTAAAATTTATTTAAATCCACAATATCTTGGCTCCTGTTTAAGTCTCGGATTTGAGATTTGAACCAACTGTTCCACTTTTCGAAACCCATCCAGTCATATACTTGACTCCCATTGGGTAGGTAAGGGGAGGGCTTACGCACTCAAAATATCATGCTCCCATGTTGATCCTTATGGGTCCGAAAAATTTCACCCCCTAAGGGGTAGAGTCTTGGGATTGATTTTGAAGGTCGTTATTTTCGTGTATGCGCGTGTTTACGTGGATTGGTCCTCCGGTGTCCCTCAGGCTTCCTTATAACTCGAACCCTATGCTTTTCTTGGGCGACCGTACCGGCTGGATTTAAATGTTCTTCTATGAGCTTCAAATACGTAATTTTATCCCAATAGCCCCATTCCTTCCTCCCATTTCACGTTTTTAAACAATATTAAAATTTTTTGAATTCCCCACAGCTTCGAGGATTTTGACCTGTATGGTTCCGAAGTACAAGGACTCAACCTCTCAGGTGTCTCCCCCCCAACACTGAACAGCATTTTTCCAATGCAAATCCTGACTAGGTCATTTCATCATTTCACTGAAAACGTTCAGAGTTTAATAAAATCACTTTCATCATGGAAATGACATTGACGTTATTTTAAATTCTGTCCAGGGGAGACACCTTGGAGGTCGAGTCCTTATACTTCCGAACCATACAGGTCAAAAATCCTCGTAGCTATGGAGAATTTTAAAAAATTTAATTTTTTTTTAAAAAAACGTGAAATGGAGGGAAGGAATGGAGCTATTGGGATAAAATTACGTATTTGAAAAGCTCATAGGGAGAACAATCGAATCCAGCCGGTGCAATCGACCAAGGAGATAGGA
>BMAV01004873.1:0-100985 GCA_019973955.1 Trichonephila inaurata madagascariensis
CAATTTTTTTGGTTTTGGGGTTAATTATAACCCATATAAGTTATAAAGCGACGTGTAAATTTTTTGTATATAATTTTATATAAAAGCCCAGGGTCACTGGAAATTTTAAAATTTTTTTTTAACTTAGTATTGTTAAATTAATTATAAAATATATTTATATGATATATATAAGTGTGTTATATTAGTGTAAATGTGTTTTTTTTTTTCTAGTATGCCGGATATATATTTTTGTTACCAGTAAATTAATATTTTTTTAAAAAAATTTTTTGTTTTCGACTTTTAAACATCTCGCCCCCCTAGTAGGGTTTCCCCCCCCTGGGGGGTGCCCCCGGGGAAAACCCTGACCTACATGCTACATGTCCCGTGAGGTGCATGAACGTTGCGGACTTGTTGCTTGGCCTCCATGTTTCCCGGAACTCAACCCTTTTTATTTCGGCTTCTGGGACTATCTGAAATTGTTAGTATTTGAGTTGTAGGTAAGGTATATGAGGGCCTTACTCCACGGATCGTCATAGCCTTAGCTAACCTCGCCAGCGCACCAGAATTCGCGTAAACGCGTCCGACAATCCTTCGTCCGTTTTCGTTGTTGGCTGTGTTATGACCTACGCTGTTTAAACTTCGAACAGTTCCTGAAATAATTACTGGTCGTTGATTTCACGTCGCTGTGTGCATTTTTTTTTTGGCATGCTAATTTAATTGTTTTCTTACCTCTTATATTGCCCTTTTTCATTCCACTCGACATCACACTCTTCATAACTATTTTTGCGAATTACTCCAACTAAACGTGGCTTGTGCTCCCATGTCTGATGATGATTTGTCGTCCCCTTGTTGACAATTTTCCCCCTCGGGGTTTGTTCAATTTCGGTAACCCCTAAAAAACCAATTCTTTTTAAAAATTTATTTTTTTAAAACCCGGGAAGAAAAAAATCATTTTTGTGTGTGTTGGGTAGTTTTTTTTTTTTTTTCTTTCTTTCTTTTTTTTTTTTTTTTCGTTTTTTATATGAATTTTCTGTCATAATTCCGAAATTAGTGTTGCTGTCTTTTGAAGATTTTAAATGTTGTTATACTAGATATAAACCTATTATTATTACAAATTTTGCTTAAATATACAGTTCTTAATTGTTTCACAACGACGGAAAAAAAATTGCTTCTTACAAGATTCTCGTTAAACACAACCATAAATATGACAGTACATACATGTATTGCAAACTGAAACATCAACCTTTTTATTTCAGAGCTCTTATGAAACATCGATTAGAATTAGTCATGTAGGTACCATTAGCAAGTGTGAGTGTTCTTGCATACAGAAAATCAAATAACAAGAAAAACAAACTATGTCAACAGGAGAAATAAACCATGGCCTTAATAAAGAGTAAACAAAGGTATACTTATACCAATAAAATTACCGAATCAGTATTCTACCAGATCAGATAAACCTGGATTTAAAAAAACAATTAAAAAACCAATTTAATAATTCACGCAACTCATTAGCTAGAAAGCCAATTTCACCTTCGAAACCCTATAAACCGTGGATTTACTTTCTTAATATGAAACTTCTAAATCTTGATCTGCATGAGATTTGTGGGTTTTAACAGTAATTATTGAATTTTCATGTTCCTTTCTCTTATAATTCTGTTTCAACATATTGATATGGTAAATCTGAGATTTTTTTCGTCTGCCGGGAATTTTTACCTGAGTATTTATTCGAATCTAAGCCGCCATCTATTCTAAGCCACGCCCCAAATTCACAACATGTTTTAGTGTAAAAGGTTTATCGGTATCCGATATTTGCAAAAATTTTTTTTAAAAAAAGAATATTTTTAAATGATATAATTTTTTTTAGCCTTTATAAAGCCTTCCAGATTAATTTTCATGAATTCTTATTCAGGAAAATCTTAATGCAGAGTAGAGATAGAAATTTCCTCCTCTGCCTCTGAAGAAATAAGTATAGAATCTTTTTCATTCTATCTGTCATTATTTGCAACATCTATTATCGAGTTCTCTAACTCGGGTCTTTTTCCATCCAGCCAAATTAGCACTTTAAGCTAGAACAACGCCACACCACTAATAAACATCACTTCCAAATTATGTATAGATAGCCAATGAAGTAGATGATTATAAATGGTAACAGATAGGTATGCACGATTTTACCTCAATATTTCGTGCCAATATCATATTTACGGGGCCACTTTTACAATACCAGATGACGGAGGGTTTTTCCTTTGTCGAGTCTCCAAGAGGTTGCATTCATTCGGATAAGTGCAAATTGATTCTTACCTTTCAGCTTGTTTTGTTTGCATATCATGTTCTCATTTCTAGCGTCAAACAATAAAAGTAATTTATTACAAATCTTGTAGTATTAATTTCGAGTTCGGTTTAATGGCTTCTCCACCTATACTTAGTTTGGATCCACCCCCCTCCCTTCCGGGGAATCAATCTATACTCTGTTTCACCTCAAGTTGGCAGCGTTGGGAAAGGTAGGGATTGTAACAATCCGCTTGAAAAAGTAGTTCCAACTAGTTTTGGAATTTAAATCAAAGCAAATGCACAGAAAGTTGTTAAAAAGTATCATGTATTATAGAAATTGTGGGTTTAAAGATATATTTTAAGTTAATCACATCTTAAAAGCATTTCTTCTTTAATACCTGTGAACGAATACAGTTGAAAACAACAGCTTGACTTTAGGCTGACAACAACAACATTTGGCTGAAAAAACCGGTTTTCAAGATTACATTCTTCCAAAGTATTCGCGCCAAATCAACGCCATTTGCTTTGCGACTTGATAGTTAATTAATCAATATTTTTTTAA
The DNA here is from genome assembly GCA_019973955.1 of Trichonephila inaurata madagascariensis. Taxonomy (NCBI): domain Eukaryota; kingdom Metazoa; phylum Arthropoda; class Arachnida; order Araneae; family Nephilidae; genus Trichonephila; species Trichonephila inaurata. The sequence continues at coordinate 2,810 of BMAV01004873.1, forward strand.
AGATATTGAAATGCAAACCCTTAAATATCTCGATTAAATAAAAAGGCTTATACTATTATCAAAAAACCTGATACTACAATTTTAAAGAACAAATTTTTCAAGAGCATTTTTTTTTTTGTGCTCGCCAAATATGGAGAATTTTATTTGTTATAGTCACACTCTTCTCCTAGAGTAACCCCGTAGTGGCTGTAAATTGGTCATCGTGCCCTTCCCAGCGCTGCCAACTTAAGGTGAAACGGAGTATAATGAGCAGGACAGTAGCGCACACAGAAATTTTTTAAGGGGGGAGTCCAGGGTCGAAAACCTACCATTCTTGTATCATGCTCCTTTTGATTTTGTCGATTTTCGGGAACAAAAAACAGTAAAAAAATAATTATTGAATAAATAATTAGCATTAATTAATAAAATTAATCATTAATAACAAATATTTAGTTAAATTTTGTGTACTATATACTTAGAATTACAATCAATCGCAAAAAATCAAGGGCTTGGGGGGTCCGGACCCTAGGACATTCACCGCGACTTAGTTCTATTAACTTTATTTTCCCTTCTAACCTCTTTGGGTTGAGACCTTGTCTGAATAAAATCTTCTTCCATGAGAAAAAAAAATCATAGTTTGTTCTTTCTTTTATTACTTCGGCTGCTTTATTTCATAACAAATATCTACCGCATTGATTTTAATAATTTCCAGCACACAATCAGTTTAGTTTGGACTGCACGAAATCTCCTGAAACTATCACCGCAGTAAACAAACCAATTTTGGGCTTAGTGCTTGTTTTACCGACATGTTCGTAGGGAATAGAAGAGGGATTTATGTATAAGTTGTTCACTAAATCAGTTGTGTTGTGCCCGTATCTCTCAGAATATGTGTTTTCTGTCCCTTCACAGAGGCTCTATTGGTATATGAAGACACTCTAGGTTTTTATTTCCTTCAAAGTCGTTAGGGATTCTGTTTCTTTTTGCTTAATTTAGGACATGCGGGGCTTTAATGTATCTGGTCATATGCCAATGATGTCCCTTCTGAGTAACATGGCCCTTGAAATCTGTCTCTCTACAGCAAGGGTTCTTAACCTTATTCCCCGTTTGGACATAGTCTGACAAACAGGAAATTGCCGGCAGGGCGCAGTTAAAAAATGTATAGCAATTCTAAATATTTCTTTATTATGTTGAAATGATAGGCATAATAAATAATATCCTACAATAAAAAGGTAACAAAAAATTCAAAATAGTTACATTTAATGTGCGTTTTGAAATTGCATATTATCCACTAATTTTTCAGTGATATTCCCAATCTTATAACATCACTAAGAGTCGAGATCTGATTGTTGATTTAATTGTGTTCATTACTAAAAACAACGATTCACATAAATATGTGGAACCTGAACACAAAATTTTAATTTATAAGCTCCTTTTTTCAAAAGGGAATATTTTTTATCTTCGGCTAGATTCCAAATATTTTCATTAAGTTCGCACGATTTAAATGCAATATCAGTCTGAATATTTAAAATCTCATCCTCTATTAAATACGCTTCTTCCTGAATAATTTTCCCCATGGAATTTGCAACTTCAGAAATATTAATTTGAGGATTGAATGGGCTTACAAAATACACTACTGGCCATTAAAATTGCTACACCAGGAAAAAATGCAGATAACAAAATGATATTTATTGGAAAAACATGCTATGCTGGAAATAACAAGTGATTAAATTTTCACGAAATGTGAGTGCATAGATCCTGAGAAATCAGTACTCAGAACAACCACCTCTGACAATAATAACAGCATTTATACGCCTGGGCATTGAGTCAAACAGAGATTGGATGGCATGCACAGGTACAGATGCCCATGCAGCTTCAACATGATGCCACAGTTCATCAACCGTAGTGACTTCCGTATGGTGACGAGCCAGTCGCTCGGCAACCATGGACCAGACGTTTTCGATTGGAGAGAGATCAAGTGAACGCGCAGGCAAGGGAAAACAGACATTTTCCGTCTCAAGGAAGGTCCGTACAATACCGGCAACAAGCGGTCGTGTATTATGGTGCTGAAACGTAGGGTTTCGTAGGGCTCGAATAAAGGGTAGAGCCACGAGTCATAACACACCAGAATGTAACGTACGCTATTCAAAGCGCACAAGACCTTGTTCCATGCGAACAAGAGGTGACCGAAACGTGTATCCAATAGCACCCTAAACCATCACGCCAGGTGAGGGGCGAGTATGTCGATGACAAATGCACGTTGTCAATGTGCGTTCACCTCGATGCCAACAAAGACGGATACGACCATCTTGATCAGAACCTGGATTCATATGAAAAAATGACATCTCGCCATTCGCGCGCCCAGGTTCGTCATTGATCACACCATTGAAGATGCTCCTGTCAGCGATGCAGAGTCGAGGGTAGCCGCAGCCATGGTCTCCGAGCTGAAAGTCCATGTTGCTGCAAACATCATCGAACTGTTCGTGAAGACACTTCTTGTCTTGCAAACGACCCCAATTCTTGACTCCGGACTCGTGACATGACTGCACGATCCATTAAGGCCGTGAGAGAAACATGCCTGTCTTTTTAGCTGCTGGTGATAGGGGGTCGTTGAGATTCAACACGGCAATTCGACCTTTATCAAAGTCAGAAACGTGCTGGTATGTATTTCTGCTTCTTACACGAGGTACCACAACAACTTTCAAATGCAATTTGTGTATGAGAACAGGCGGAACAATTTCCTCATAATTATAGGTGTCACTACAGGTGTCTGCTCTGTCTGAATGCGCTGAAAAGCTAACCGTTTGCATATCACAGCACCTTCTTGTCGTTTAAATTTCCCTTCTGTAGTATGTCGCCTTCTTGGTGTAGCAATTTTAATGGCCAGTAGTGTATAAAACCACTAACTCAATAATCAAAAATTGCTGGATTCTATTTTCCAATTGTCCAAAAAAACTTCTGAAGGTGACCTATAAATAAATTAGGGTCGAACGAATTTTCACCGATGAATTTATGATTAATTTTACGGCTTATATTTTCTTTCTAAATGTATAATGAATCATGCGAACACACAAAAACTCGTGGCGGCCATAGGTCGGCCACGGTTGATTTTGATATAATATCGGGTTGGAGGGAAAGTTCTGTCGTATTTTAAAGAAAATACTTGAATTCATTTATACAAATATGTGTTTAATGTTAATCAATTATATATGATTCGTTATTTGTTACAATGTGTTGCCATCTTTCAGGTAACCTGTGAATTCCTGTTTTGTAGAAGTTCTCGTCCTTGGAGTTAAAATAGTCAACAACTGGCTTAGAAACACTTTCAAAAGACTTGAATTTTTCCCCATTAGATTATTTTACAGAGATATGAACTGGTAATAATCAGATGGTGCAATGCCAGGTGAATGCGGTGGGTGACCAAGGACTTCCCATCCTAACGTATTCAGTTTTTGTTGTGTCACCATTGCAGTATGCGGTCGAGCATTATCGTGGTGGAACACTATTCCTTTTCTGGAAGCTAATGCTGGCCTTTTTTCTTTGATAGCTGCATTTAATTTATCCAGCTGATTGCAGTATAGATCCGCGTTGATAGTTTTTCCCTGTTTCAGCACCTCGTACGACACTAGGCCTTTCATGTCCCATTACAAACAAAGCAGTACTTTTCGATGATGGATACTTGGTTTTGGAACTGTTGCTGATGATGCTCCTGGTTTGCAGTAAGATTTTTTTCTCTTAATATTCTCGTTAAGAATTCACTTTTCATCTCCAGTAATCAGCTTGTCCAAAAACGGTTCCACATTGTGTCTAATCAGATGTGATGAACACGTTCTTACACGATCAGACAAATTCTTTTCCATTAATTGTCGAACCCAAACACTTTGCTTTAACACAAACCCAAGAGATTTAATGTGATCTACAACAGTTGTATGATGAATGCCAAACTCTTCTGCAATTTCTCGACTTGTTACAATGTGGATTATTTTCCAACATGGATCGTAAAACACATCATTATCGATCTTGGATGGTCGTCCAGATCGATCACTTTCTTGGAGGCTCAGATCCCCGGAAAGAAATTTGCTAAACCATCTTTGACAAGTACGAGCATTTACAATATCTTTTCCAAATACCGCACATAAATTTTTACATGCAACCGATGCGTTGCTTCCTTTTGAATTCATACAAAATGCAGTGTCGTAAATTCACTTTATCTACTGACATGTTTTTTACTTTAAATATCGCAAGTAAATGATGAACGGTGAAAAGGACTATTTTATAATATACAGCAGCTAAAAAAACAAAACAAAAAAAATCCGAATGACTCACTAGCCAGATGTTTTTTTTTTTTTTATTTACAAGAAAAATCACCTACCTACTTAAAATACGATAGAACTTTCCCTTCAACCCAATATATAGTAGACAGTCTCGGTACACAAAAATAGCTTTGGAGCACATTGGTGCGAGTACAGGGCTAAGAACCCTTGCTCTACAGCTATAGGGCCAGCAGTGTCACGGTTCGGGTTCTAGTGCCACCAAAGACCAGCTGAGTACATGGGATGATTCATGTTAAATCTGTCAAGCTCAAAGTCCTCCCACTGGTGGGATGTGGTGAAGTTTTGAGAAGAAGTACCAGAGAGAGCTCTGGTAACATCCTCGTCACTTGAACGAGGCTCGAAATAAGGAGGTCCATCGTTAAAAGCCCTTGTGTTGCTTTACATTGCGACGTTAATATAACTCTCAATCTCTCTGGAATGCTTAAGGAGAGAAAATGGCTATTTTTGGAGAGTGTTCCCTAATCTATTTTCTTACTTTTTGATCCCATATGTCGACATATTACTTTCCTTTTTGCAAGCCATAAAACTGAATTTCGGTTTTATCTTTCCTACATTTTCATAATTATAAAAAGTTATGCTAATTTTGAAGCTGATTTTAAGATTGTCCCATAATTTAGGAATGGAATCTCTTGTACAAAAATTTAGGTGCTTTTCAATGATTTTGAAACCATTAGATTCTTAAGATTTTCAAATGTCTCAACTTCTTGTCCTATTAGCCATTCTTTTTTGAATAATCTTAATTTCGAAAGTAAAATTTTCTATGTACTATCTGATTTCTTTTGATGAAAGACTTTTGGGCTTAATTTAAATTTATGAAGTAGAAATTTTTTAAAATTTTATTAACATAATTATAATTTTTGGCTAGTTTTTCTGGTTTGCGAGCAATTAGTTGCAGTATCTCAAGAAATAACAAAACCAATAAATATCCTACCGTATCTTTTTCAATTAGCGCTCTTTTAGCCTGATACAAAAAAATTATGTCATATTAACTAATACCCAATTTATTTGAAATGTATACTGGAATTTATCTTTGAAAATTTAAATGGGATGCTGCAGAACGCGGTTTCGTAGAAACAATTGATTCCTCCTAGAATTAACATCCGCTTTCTACCTTTACTTTAACATAACTTTTTTATTTATTTAATTGTACTTTTGACTCTTTTTTTTCACTTTTTCTAAAAGCTTGTGAATGTTACATAATTACTTTTTGTTCATTTGAATAAATTATTTTTTCCTTTACTACTGTATATACCTGGATTTACGGCATTCGGTCACTTTGATCGTATCCAGGAAATTATGTTTGTACTTCATTTTCATGGCTTTCTTGGTTATTTACGATTGCTTATAGAGCAAGTGCACCTGTTTGAAAGGGATTTCTGTACTTCATAAAAGAGTGAGTGTGGTGGCAAGGGGTGGGAGGTAAAAACATATGCTTGTGATTTTCGCTAAGCATCTGACTGCACTGAAACATTTGACTGATAATGATGATATATAGTTATGTATATAGAGAGCAAAAGGTAAAAAAATATGACAAATAAAATACTGTAAGATATTTTTCCACTTGATCTTGCATAAAGATTATGATGCTTGTGATGCATTAAATCTTACGGAGCTACAAAAGAATTCGAAAAGGAAGACATGGTTACTTTTTGCTGTTTAAACAGTAAATGAAGATTCACCAGTTCTTGTCTTATCTGTATAAATGCAGGATGCTAAATAAATAGTCCCGCAGTCAAAATGCCACAAGTTTCCTAGTATTTTCTTCGAAAAAAAGTCTTTTTTTCAGACTCATTCTACCTCATTCTTTTTATTCGTTTTAAAAACATGTCATAAAATATGAATGTACTTTTTATTACTTTTGTTGAGACTAATCTCATGCTGTATCACTTACAATGTCTCTTTGAACTCCCGCAGGCAAAGAAGTTAAAGTTGCAGGAAAAAAAATTGTTTGAAAGAAATGTTGTCCGGACCCGCAATTCTTTCAAGAATTTCTTTATGTAGAACGTAGGACTCGTGTTGGCTTTAGATAATCATGGTCACATAAACTCCATAGAGAATATGAAACTATTTTGCTCCCCCATAAAAAGTTTTATTTTCGAATTATAATTTTGACTCTTGGAGCCCTGGATCACGCGGAGCACAGTTTGAAGACTATTGGTACTCAGTAAACAGTACCTGACTCCAGTCACATTGCATCCTATTTCGATTTTCAGCAGCCTATCTTTTTTGAGCCGCAAAGTGTAGTAAGATCAATGGAATGTCTCCATTTGTCTGTCACTCTAACGCTGAACCACGCTGAAAAAGCTATTTCCGGACTATTTAGTTTGATGCCCTCCTTCTTGCTCCAAGACCAATTGTCTTTGCAGCAAATATAGAACTGTCTGATCTTTCTCGACAAACTGTTAACAGGAGACACCAGTCATCATTTGCTACCGTAACACGAGAACAATTTTACTCTGGTCGACATCGTACATTCCTTAATTCTTGGAATCGATTCCATGGCCTTGAAATGAAAGTTTATATCCCTCCAATATAGTCCGCAACACTATTTCACGTTTTCCCGAATTAAAGAATTGCAATAATTCTACATGTCATGGATTCCGGTAAATCACGTTGTTGGGACCTAATAATCAAATAAAAACTGGATAACTGCGTGTTACAATTTAGTGAAAAATAGAAGCTTCTGTGAAATTACTATTTCTGTTCTTTTTTTACTTCTTGCTATCATGAACGTTCGATTGCATATGAAGTTTTCTTCCTCTGTTTTTTGTTATACGAATGTTTTGTTTTACGATAAGTATTTTAATAAATATATTTGAGCAACTTCGTTAAAGCCATGTGCTCTTTTTTTAACAGTGTAGTTATTATTTATTAATTTGCATTATTTATTCGCTTATTATTGTGCATTCTTTCATGCAAAAATCTCTTTCGTAATAGTTCATTAAGTTTGTGAGAGAGACGGGCTCATCGCGTTTTCCACTAAAAATTCCTCTTGCGTTCTTTGGGAAACTAAAAAGGCAAATTTTTTCCAACCAAATCCAGAAGCGAAGCGTGAATATGCAAATTAGAAACTTTTAAATAGCAGAAGTTTAACGTAAGCGTATGACCTATTGGGAAGTGATTATGCTAGTCTGAGTTTAAGAGCGTGACTAAAGGAAGAGAAGAAAGCCGTCATTGAGTGTGAAGCTATCCGTGAAGGAGCGATCAAGTCAAGGGGGATACTATTCCACGCGAGATAAACAAAAGATATTTAGGATCCGAGAGGACTGCGGTTAAACAAGAGATTAAGGTAGGATAATTCTGTTATCTATTAGGACTGTGTATAAGTTGAGATATATAAGGAACAAGCGGGAAGACAGTGATTAAAGTCGCACTTATTTGGTAATACGTATTGTGTGTTTTCTCACCTCAGATCCACTAAGTTATAATATTATCATTATTAATATAAATATATTATTATAAATATTATCATTGTTAGTGTTTAAATTAAGATCTTAATAAAGACATTTTAAGATCATGGCAACGTCTGGTTCTCCATTCACTCCCACACCTCTAGGTCACGAAGATAACTTAGAAGTAAGGCATCCCCACGGGTGAAAACCTTACAAGTTTAAATGTAAATTAATACAGGACTTACTCCACCCCTTCCTTTTTAAGTACAGTAAGCTAATATAATTGATATAGAATGTCTTTACATGCATTCTTCCAGAGGGAAGCCTCTAAGCTTTCATCCATGCCAAAAATACCTTCCATTCCATCATGAAGAAACTTTGGCACGCCGCCCGGATCTCCTCGTCTCAGCCAATGACCATCATGTGCCTCTCAGGAGAATGAAAAATCATTCCAGTCCCAAATCGAAGAACACCAGATATGGGATTGAAGACTGTTTTCACAGTCCAGATGCCCACAGAAGAACGCCCATTCAATGCTCATTCAAGCATTCTTGCGTGGCCGCGGTAGCCGAGTGGTATAGGTAACGGACCGTCGCTTGTCTTGTCACGATTTCGAGCCCAGTACCACTAAAGACCCGCCGTGTAGGGCAGCGATGCACGTTAAATCTGTCGAGAGCTGAAACGTCCTCCCGTTGGTGTGGTGTGGTAGTTAGGAGAGGAGGGTGCCAGCTCAGGTGTCGTCCACGTCACTTGACCATGGTTCAAAATTACGTGGTCCGTCGCCAAAAGCCCTCGTGTTGCTGAACAGTGCGACGTTAATATTCAATCAATCAATCAAGCATTCTTGCTTTTTTTCAATTTAATCTGTTTCAATGAAAAAAAACAATTTTTTTTAAAATTCTTATATGTAAGGCTCTATTAAACTAAACTGTTTAAAAGTTGAAGATTTTTTTTAAAGGAAAAAACTTTAAACATTGTTGAGTTAATAAATTAAAGCTTAGTGAAAACCATTTCAAGTTTCAGTTTAATAGTTTTTATTTCCTTAAGTAGTTGAACTAATTAATGTGGATAAAAATATATATTATGAATCATTTAAATATTTTATACCTGTTGTTATTTAAAATATTTTTAATTATTTATTAGCATTATAATTTTGGAATTGAGTTGTAAAAGGTCTTGCCTCTGCGCCTAAAGGTGAAGGAGAATCGGAAGGAAGACTAGCCATAATCAAAAACACTCAATTTATTCACAGCACAAACCACAACACAAATTCAATCTACCAAAGTTAAGAGATGCACCCAATTATTAAATATAAAAACAATTAACGAGGTACGCGAGATATGAAAAGACTTTAATCACTTAGAACACTTACGTCAATTCAATCGCTCTGACGTCTTAGCTACCTAATGTAGATTAAATCTAAAGTGACAGATCGTCAACTTATATATAACAATTATCAGTAACTAAATATCTGCGTCTCACTTTAAATTGATGAATTATTGCTCCACTAGAAGCCTATCCTAACTCTCTCTCCTTCTAACCTGAAAGCTTACACTTTATATACTAGACTTAATTTGCATGCTCACGTTTTCTTCTTCGGGAGGAAGTTTTATAGTATAATAATTTTTAGACCAAAAATTCGCCAAGAGGACTATTAGTAAGAAGATCGTGGATAGAGCCGTCACAAGATAAGATTGATTCGTTTTATTAGTGGTAAAATACAGTGAAATACGTTTAATGCGAAAACTCTTAAGACGAAATATTGGTTAACACGAAATAAAACAACGGTCCCGACGAATTACTATGCATTTTCATGCATTTTTTCCCTCTTAACACGAAACGAAAATCACTTAAGGTATCCGACTACGTTCGGAACCGTGATTTTGCAAAAGCGTGTAAATGGATAATATTTATGATATTTAGTGTCACTTAGATTAAAGAATGTATATAAAATTGTTTTAAGAATAGTATTATAATAAAAAATTATTTAAGTACACTATTTTGACAAAAAATGAACATAGAATGACCCATTTTCTAAACATTCTCCTTTTGTGAAAAATGCTTCTATTATAATAATATTTTGCCTGTATATAGCTCAGACCTCTGTACAGAGGCTCAACTAGAATTTTTGAAATATATAACTTAGAAGCGGGTTTATCCATGTTTTACGACAACGGAGGGGAGAAATTTTTTTAAAAAAAACGCGGATAATTATTTCAATGGGTTTTAACTCTGAAAATAATGTGAATTTTTCAAAAATCATAGTTGAGCTTCTGTAGAGAGGTCTAAGCTATAGACAGGCAAAATATTATTATAATAGAAGCATTTTTCACAAAAGGAGAAGATTTGGAAAAAAGGTTATTCTAAGTTTATTTTTTGCCGAAATATTGTATTTAAATAATTTTATTTTTGTCAAAATGTCCTTAAAACAATTTTATACATGTATTCTCATCTAAGTGACACTAAATATCATGAAAGTTATCCATTTATGTGCTTTTTTAAAATCACGGTTCCGAACGTAGTCGGATACCTTAACAAGAAAAGATTTCCTTTCTGAGAATGAACCAAATACGGAAAACACGAATTGCGTAGGCGAGATTTGAGAAGGATGCTTGAGAAAGTTTCTGAATCATTGGACTGTCCTACTGCATCATCGGAAGAATTTGTTGCAGCAGACTATGATCATGCGTGTACAGCCTCAATTATACCAGATGAAGACATTTTGGAGTTTGCTCGAATCTCAAAAATATCATGGATGCAGGTTCCGACGATGAAAATGAAATGAATATTGCAGCTCCTGCTCCCACGTCATCCGAAATGAGGAACATCATGAAAAGTATGAGCAGTTATTTAGACTTACATCCAAATGGTGAAGTGAATAACAAAATGGACGACATCGAACAATGTGTTGACAATTTGATGTTAAAAATACAATACAAAGGAAAATATCAGATTGTTTTCCGAAAACTCAATAAATGTTTTGTTTTTAAAAAATAATTAAAATTTTGTATTAAATTTCATTAAATGCTTGTGAATGTTTTGGTTTCATTGTTTTTTATTAAGTACATGGATATATACATATCTATGTAAATAAAATTGTATTTTAATTTACTTAATTTTTTTTTATTTGTTTTTTAAGGTTCTACGTTCGGAACCGTGATTTTAAAAAATCGCATAATGGATAATTTTCATGATATTTAGTGTCCCTTGGATTAGAATACATGCATATAATTTTTTTAAGAACATTTTGACAAAAAAAATTATTTAAATACAATATTTCGGCAAAAAATTAACTTAGAATAACCTTTTTTCCAAATGTTCTCCTTTTGTGAAAAATGCTTCTATTATAATAATATTTTGCCTGTCTATAGCTCAGACCTCTGTACAGAGGCTCAACTATGATTTTTTGAAAAATTCAGATTATTTTCAGAGTTACAACCCAATAAAATAATTATCGTCGTTTTTTTTAATTTCTCCCCTCTGTTATCGTAAGACATGGATAAACCCACTTCTAAGTTAAATATTTCAAAAATTCTAGTTGAGCTTCTGTACAGAGGTCTGAGCTATATACAGGTAAAATATTATTGTAATAGAAGCATTTTTCACAAAAGGAGAATATTTTGAAAATGGATCATTCTATGTTCATTTTTTGTCAAAATAGTGTACTTAAATAATTTTTTATTGTAATACTATTCTTAAAACAATTTTTATGTACATTTTCCAATCTAAGTGACACTAAATATCATAAATATTATCCATTTATATGCTTTTGCAAAATCACGGTTCCAAACGTAGTCGGATACCTTAATTGCAATATTCTTTAACACGAAAAAATATTTCAGTTACCTCAGTTTCGAGTTAAACGATTTTCACTGTATTTGATGTGAAAATTGAATATTAGGTCTGTATACAATATTCAATTAAATGCTTTTTGTGTGTCCAGAGAGACTGCATCAGTCTATTCGCGTACAGTTTTTCCTTATTTAAAATGTTTTTGACAGTTCTAAGTAATTGAGATCAGATGTAGAGAAATGTTACCAAGGCCATGCTGTTCAGGAATTAAAATACTATTATTAAAAAGATGTTCATTTAATCTATTGATAATAATTTTTTTGGTAAGTTTACTGAGGATGCGGTGATAACGACCTATAATTCTCAGGAAGTATACAGTTTTTACCAGGTTTTAATATCGGGACAACTGATGCAGTCTTCCGAACCCTCGAAAAATATTAGTTTCCAAATTTTTTCAATAATATTAGTTATTAAAATGATGATTAAAAATAAGAGATACTTTTCGAATTTTATTTTTTATATAGGTTAATGAGAATGTCCAAATAAGAGAGAGTGATTTTATCTTAAGGCAGTCTTCGCCAAATGTAAGGCAGCCTGTACTAAACTCGGAGCACTTTTTCGGATAGAAAAACATGTCTCAGTTTTCATTAATTTTGCGACGTTATAATTCATACTTCTGTTAATAATACTGCATTTTAAAAACACACACACACACAAAATATTCCATATATTATTAATGTCCCCTTTTAACATGCAAAGGGTTAGCTTATTTAGAATTACAGTATAGGAGAAAAAATTCGATACATAATTTATATAAAAAAAATGGGTCAACTTCGATGAAAATCATTAGTATTGTAAAATATGCTGCTCTCTAAAGGATAGCGAAACCAAAATATAATATTAATACATTTAAATTTGAAAAATGTTCCGAATTCGGGTCCTATGCTTTAACATTAAGTGAAGCAGTCTTAAAATGTGTGTATTCATTTAAATTACACTATAAAAACCAAACTTTTTACAAAAGCAAAGATTATATAATGTTGGTATAATTTGTATTAATAACTAAGTTAGGAATAAATGTCTTGAAAAGAAGATTTTTTCTCTCTCTCTCTCTCTCTCAAATGTATTGTCGGATACCATATGAAATTACAATTCACTTGTCTAACTAAAACCGTAATGTATTCTTGGAACATTAGCAACACGGCTTTTAATTCCACACTTCGTGTTATCTAATCGCTATATCTGTAAGATGAAACAAACAAAAAAAAGCCATGTATATAAATTTGTATTTCTTCGCAATATCGCAAAATATTTTGCGTAACTAAACTATATTTAAAAACTTTTGTTGCGGGCTCTCAGTACGTTTCTCACTAACTTCTAGGGAAATCTATTTATAAATTGTTTGATTGACTTGAAAACCTCGCCTTGCGATGGAATCGTGATACATATATGCAGATTAGAATTGCTATTTAAAGACATCTGAAGCGGGAATGTGGAGAATATAATTCTAAGGAAGGTTTTTGCGGCTGTAAGTGTAAAGATTGTCTTAGTTTATTTTAGATCCATATTTAAATTAAAACTCGAGAAACTTCATATATCCACCGTTTTGACTTATCGTAAGGTTAGATGGTTTTAATTCGAATATCTTCCACTAAGTTAAGTAAATTTTTATTATTATTGATTGGTAGGGTGAATCGAATAAACCTTTTTCAAAATTTCAAAACCTACCTATGCAGAAAAGATGTTCTCCTATGCAGAAAGATGTATGTAGATAAAGGGGGAAATAAAATAAAGAATTAATTTTTTATGTTAAGCACTGCAACAAGCGAATGAAGTTTAGGTATTTGAGCTATTTCTTATGGCAAAAAGTCAAAAAAATATTTGTTAAGGCAGTCTTCGGCTAATGTTAAAGAATAGGACCCATATTCGGAATATTTTTTCAGATATAAAAGTACTCAAACATTAATATTACATTCCGGCTTTGCTATCCTGTACAGAATCACTTATTTTATCATACTACTCATTTCTATCCGAATTTTGACATATTTTTTCTTTTATAAAATGTGTTTCGCATTTTTTTCTCTTATGAATTTTTTCTCTCCCGTAATGCTAAATGAGCTATCCCTTTACATGTTAAAAGGAAAAACTGATTATTTACGAAATATTTTGAAATTTTAAAAACACTGCATTATAAACAAATGCATAAGTTATGATGTCACAAATTTTTATAAAAATTGAGGCATTTTTGTGTTTGGAAATCTGCTCGCGTTAATTTCCCGCTCTCGTACATATGGCGAAAACCGCCTTAGGGAAAACAAGCATTTTAGTGGTTTTTAACATTTATTGTGATAAAAGAACTCATACTAAATAGTTACATTAAAGAAAATAAGATACACATTTAGTATTAAATTAAAAAAAAAAAAAACTGTTAAAATTACAATACACGATAAAGCGAAATCGGAAAAAAGGCTTGTATCGGATTTATTCGACGCTGTGTGTGTAGAGGGATATCCAGATTATGAAATGTAAATGTACATTGTACTACTCTTTACTTAGCAATCATCACTTATCAATAATCATCACTTTTAGTCATTTATATTTTAGAAAAATAATTATATATATATATATATATGTGTGTGCGTGTGTGTATGTAATAATTCCCTCTAACATACTTTTAATTAACTCTTTAATGATCTATAAATAATCTTTAATTCTTAGGTTTAAAAATAAACGTTGTAATCTTAATCGTAATTGGCTAAACCGATTTCCGTATTTCGCGCATTTTAGCCAATCAGATGCCCAAAGAAAACGCCTATTCAACGTAATCGCGCTCTCTTTCTCTGCTTGCCGCCATCACGTAAGATTGTAAATACTTGCTGCTTTTTTTGTCTTTGTGTTGTGTCCTCCAAAACGCCGCTGTCTATGCAATGTTAACGCAACGTAATTGTGCTTTAATCTGTTGATGTGTGCTCATAATAAAGGAGGTAAAGCTATTCTGAAGACGTCATTACCAAATCAACATTGATACTTACTCTACACCGGCCAACACTACTTCAATCTATTACATATATATATATATATATATATATATATATATATATATATATATATATATATATTGTGTCTAAAATCCTCTAAGAATTTTTTTTTCCTATTTTTTCGCGAAAATTCAACTTTTTTTGTGACAGTGTTATATATATTACCGGCAAAGTATGAAATGCCGGCATTCTATAGAATGGCCTAGGCATTCTATAGAATGCCAAATGCTATCTAGGCAAAGTATGAAAAAGGTCCTAATAAGGCTATTTTATAAATGACGTCATTCCTAAAATATAAATATTATACTAGAAAATAATAAGAGTGCCATTAAAAAATGTATTAAAAAATACGTAAAGAAAAAAGAAAGTTGTACTGAACAAGATTATTGTCTTTCTTATTAAGGGGACTTGGCATATTTTGAACAATTATTTTTTATTTATGTATTTAAAAATTTTATTTTAGCATTACATATAATTTTTTTATTCAAGAAAATAATACGAGATGAAATTTTGTAAAATTATTCACACAATTGAAAAATTGAAAGTTTTAAAAAAATATGGAACATTCTAAAATAATACCCCTTTTTCTATTTACTAAATTATTTGACCTGAAATATTTTGTAACTTTCCTATGAATGTCTTAAACAAATTTATGAATCGATTTTACAATAACTAAACTAATGTTTGAGAAAAATTAATAACTCGAATCCTATTTACCTTGGTCGACCGAAACGGCTGGATTCGATTGTTCCCCTATGAGCTCTTTCAAATATGTAATTTTATCCCAATAGCCCTATTCCTCCTCCATGTTTTAAACAATTTTAAAATTTTTCATAGCTCCGAGGAGTTTTGACCTGTATGGTCGGAAGTTACAAGGACTCGACCTCCAAGCGTCTCCCCGGACATCATTTTGCCTACAAAACCTGACCCCGCTCATTTCATTGAAACAGTTCAGGGTGTAATAAAATCACTACATTATGGAAATAACATTGAAGAGACGTTTTAAAATATTGGCAAATGCTGTCCAGGAGACACTTGGAGGTCAAGTCCTTTTACTTCTGAACTATACAAATCAAATCTGAGCTATGGGGGAAAATTTTTAAAAATTTTAAAATTGTTTAAAAACTGAAGGGGGGAAAGGGCTATTGGATAAAATACATATTTGAAACTCATACAGGGCGGCCCTTTGGGTCGAATTTGATTAACATATTTTTTGAAATATTATAATGTTATAAATTTAATATTTCATTTTACGTGTTTTACCTCCTTATTTCATATTCTATATGTTTTTAAAGTCAGTTTTCTTTTATGTTCAATTTTAAGAGTTCAAGGGGGAGTATATGTTCAATCATGAAATTGATATGTCTACCATATATTTCACTATTAACTTTCTCTCTGTCTGAGAGTATAGTCCAAAAGGACATTCCTTTCGCCCATACCATTCGGGCGTCTGCCATCCAAAAGGAGACAGGGGCAATAAAAGTTTTATATAGATAGAGAGTCATAGGAGATGTTTTATTTTAGTCTTGAGTGTAGTCACTATAAGTTAAAGCAAACGTTTGTGATCCCACTATAATAGAAGAAATTAGCATGCTGAAATGGGCGATTCCTTCTCTTAAATTTTACTCATTTGAAATAATAATAGGTAATTATGTCCTTAATTTCGAATTTTTTGTATTTGACCTAAAAATATGTATATATATATATATATATATATATCTTTTTAGTTATAATTTTTGCTTTGAAGGGGCGGATTTTTTTTTTTGCCCGGGCGAAAACGCTAAAACCGGCCCTCTCATTGGGAACAATCGAACCCACCCGGGTGACAAGGTAGCATAGGTTTCGAGTTATTTGGGGGAGCCCCGGAGGGGCCAATTCCACGTAAGGCCCCAACCCCCCAAAAATATGGAACCCTCCAAAATCAAGTCCCAACCCCAATTTCGGGGGGGGAAATTTTTAGACCCCATAGGATTTTATGGACATGATATTTTAGTGCTTAAGCCCCCTCATGCCTACCAATGGGAGTCAATTTAATGACGGGATGGGTCCTTTGAGTGGTATTGGTTCAAACCCAAGTCCCCAGAAGCTAAGATATTGTGGATTTAAAAAAATTTTTTAAAGTTTAAAACAATTAAAAACTATGTATGGAATAGCCCTATGAGAAAATTTTTTCGGAAAGCAGTTAGAGAGGGATCAATAGCCGGCGAAAGACTGTGAGGCTCGGGTGTCGAATTTTGGGCCCAAAAAAAGCTGAGGGGGGGAGGAAATGTCCCAGCAGACCCTAACCATAACAAAGTTATTACGATCCCCAAAATCGTCCCTAGCAAAAAAGTGGATATTTTTTCTTTTTATCATTTCATGAAACGGTTTGGGGGTTTAACTAATTCTCTTAACAACAGGGAAAGGCAAAGGGAAATTTTTTTTAAAATCTTTTGTGAATATCTTTTTCCCATAGGGGGGACGAAAGCCCTAATTTCATCATTTTCCCCGACATATAGGCGGTGATCTTGGGGGGGAAACGACATTCTTTCTCCCTTGTCAATCAAAGGGTCCACATACACACAAGCTTCCCCCCTTTCCCCCCCCAACGACTGCAATTGCTGTATTTCATACTTTTCCGGTTTCTCATTTAGCATTCTATAGAATGCCTAGGAATGTAGGAAATAAAATCATTCCTACATTGCCGGGTAGTTTTAGGCATTCTTAAAAAAATTAAAATAAACAGCAGATGTTGTCCTGTACAACCAAATAAAAAATTTTAAAATTTTTTTTTTTAAAAATTTTCCAATCTGGACCGTTTGATGAAAATTTTTTTTGAAAAGTTATTACAATACCTGATGTCATCACATACACGTTAAAAATTCGACCATCGACGGGGGAATAAGAGTATACTATGAACTAAGTTGAAGATAGTATAAAAATTATTCTGAATAGAAAAAAACGTTTTAATTAAATGATAAAAAAGGGCAAACTCGAGCTAATTTCATAACAGGTATATATATTTTTTTTTTAAAGCACAAAAAATAAACTTTTCGTAATCCATTGAACACAATATTTTTTTGGTTAATCCTTAAAATATAAGGAAATGCGATGGTTTGCCAACCCTCGGAAAGCATATAATTGGCCGTGCGAAAAACAAAAATTTTTTTTCCTCTTATTTCTTTTTTTTTCTTGATTAACGTGAAAAACGTCGCAGTTCTTTACCCAAAAAGGGTTAAACCAGTTACACCACCCACCTATATTCTAACCCTCCAATGGTCTCGACCACAAAAAAACCTTGGGATTTATTGATAAAAATCTCACTTGGAAACACCCATTCTACATGCGCAGATAAATTCCGGAACGCCCTTAGATCAATTTACCTTTTTGCCGGAAATAATGGATATGTTTAACAAAATTTTCTACACAGCCGTTTTTTGGGGCCCCTTATTTTATTTTAACTAATGTTAAAATTTAAAACAACTAAAAAATTTTAAAAAGGGAACTTCACTAAGGCTAATAGATAACAAAAAATTCCCAACCTATACAAAAAACTTTAAAATTATCCTTTTAAAAAATATATTCAAATCTTAGCAAAGAAATTCTTTGCCAATATCCCTAACATCAATAATGCAAACTTAATTAATTTAGATAACTATGTACCTCAGGATAATCATAAGAGACCTAGGAGAATTCTCCTAGACTCTTATAATCCACCTTAATTCTATTTGATTCATTCATCTTTTGATGAATGACCTGCATTTTGTATTTTTATTATTATTTAACTTCTCACTGCTGCTCCCCATCAGGAACGCCCATTTTATTTACTTAATTCTGGTACAGCCAATAGAGAGGTAACTCACTCAGTCACAACCGCCAATCATATTGCACCATATCCACACCAGATAGCGGCTACATATAAAAATCACAACAGCATCACAAAGGCACTTAACAATCACTTAACATTGCTCGAATCATACTTTAGTAATTGGAAAATTAAACTCAATATTGATAAAACGGTTGCAGTATTATTCACAAGGAAAAGAAAATCTGCAACCCCACCAATACTATATTCCACACCACTACAATGGTCTCAAAACACAATTTACTTAGGCTTGTTACTCGACAATAAACTCACATGGAAACAACACTGCTCACATGCGCGAAATAAATTCCGGAACGCATTAAGATTAATATACCCAAATTTTTGCGGAATTCTAACATGACAGTAGAAAACAAGGTACTTTCTACACAGCCGTTTTGCGCCACATGGGTTTACGGTTGTCCTGTGTGGGGATATGCGCAAAATAATAATATTAAAATGCTTGAAATATCGTAAAAATAAAACTATTCGCATGATTGTTCGTGCGAATATGTATATGAAAACTCTGATATCTATAAAGCACTTAAACCCCCAAACCCTTTTAAAAAAATTTTTATTAAGAAAATAGCTACCAAATTTTTGATTCTCTTCCCACTCACTAATAATTATCAAAATCCTCAATTTAGAAAACTATACCCTCATGACAATACTAAGAGACCAAGGAGAATTCTTCTTGACTCTTATAACCCACCTTAACATCAAATTCTTTCATTTGCCTTTTTGGAAAAATGAACTGCAAAATTTCATTTATTTACTTAATTTTTAGTTAGTATATAGCTCCCACACAGGCAACTTCCCCTGCTGTATTTCTCTCATAACTTCAGGGCAGCCAATCCAATGCCAATTCACTCACCCCCTTAGCCAATCAAAAGCCAGGCCCCTGGAGCCACTCAAGGATGAACTTTTTCCACTTCTCACCACCATTCTGCTCACAACTCCAGGCACCAGTTAACCACGCCTTCTTTCCCGCTTTCAACCACCACATTTTTCCCCTCTCAGCAAGGACGCTACTACCACAGGCACCATTAATATGCTATGATATGGGATAAGGGCTCGCTCTGCGAGCCATACGCCCAGTGACACCAGCGACCGATTCCATCAGCCAGACACCCACGTCACCTCCTTCCCCCCGCCACCACTTCGATTACTACGACTTTCCAGCCAGCCAATCAGGAAGCTTCTAGCTCCCCACTCAGGACTCAACATTCAGGCAACACTCACTATTCCGTGATGGGACGGAGGAACGCTTCGCGTTCCAGGTTCCAACAAACAAATCCGGTCAAATCCAGTCAAATTTTCTTTCTTGTCGTACATTAGCGGAATAAACAACACACAGGGGTAAAACAATTATGCGGTTTTTAATTAATATCTTTTTAACTAATTGCTTTATCGAACCGAATTGTGAATCTAAACCATTCTCGAGTCCACTTGAACCCACACAAAAAATGTCATCAAAATCGATCCAGGCGTTTAGAAGGGGTTCAGTCACATACACACGCACAAAAGAAATGTATATTAAGATTCCGAAATTTTATTTTTAAAAATTTTTTTTTTCTCTTAATCTCTATACTATAGATTATAGAACATCTTTTCTGCATAGATAAGGTCCAATTAATAATATATTTTCTTTCTCCTTTTAACCCTATTGTTTAGGATTTGAGGTTTATTTCACTCTCATCGATTATTTACCATTAAGAAATTAACCCTTTATCTATCGACGCGCGGTCCTTATAAGTACCACTCATTTTAAAATTACATAGAATAACCATTTTTATGAATATTCTGACGATACTTAGCAGGAATATTCTTTGAAATTCTCTCTTCCAAGATATATGGCAGCACGGGTTGTACGATGAGTATTTTAGCGGGAAAGGCGAATAGTTTTAAAGCAGAAATTACTTTTTCAGCCGACGGCATTTTCAGCGGATTGCGAAGATTATCATTTTTGCCACGAAAAAATAGCTAATGTCAAAATTTAAGTGTCTTACAAGTTGCACGGGCTTTCTCTTATAAATTTTCCCTTTTTTTTTCACGAAATCAGCACTTCTAATACTCTTTTTCAAAATGACTCCCCCCCCCTCCACCTCTTAGCCCGGCGTTGCTCGGCTTTTCCCTCATGACACCGGGATTTCTGTGTGTGTGTTTGTACATGCACAATGTGAGTGTTTTTCTAAATTATGTCAAAATTTCCCTTTTTCGAAATTTGTTCCATCCCAATTATTTTTAATTTAAGACAGGTTTCTTTCCCCTCTCTATAGCCCGAACACGGTTTTTTTTAGTGTAAAATTATTGTTCTATCCTCCCCTCCTTCTCACAGATAAGATATAGCTTCAAATTTCGATGTATGACTTATAAAAAAAACACATTGCTTTAGAATTAAAAAATTATTAATGTGAAGCAATAAAAAGAAAACGATTCTGATGTGCTAAGAGTAAAACAAAAAACATTCATCATTTTTTAATAATAGTTAGTTTCTAAGAATTTAAAATAATAAAATAGATTTATAAGACTTTCATGAATCAATCAATCAATCGTTACATATAGTTCGTTTAAAAATGTCTCTAAAATGTATTTTGATCCAAAATAATAGACGATGTACTTTTAATTAACAAAAATTCATTTAGTAATGAAATAACCCTTTTTTAAGAAATATTTACATTTATTAAAATCAAATTTCTATAAGTAATAAATAAGAGAAAAATTTACAGATAGCTATTGAAACGATTGCTTTTTTCTGAACGTTTAAATGTTTGATTAAACATATAAATATATATGTTAAAAAAAAAACAGTATGGGGGAAAGCCTAGATATATATATACATGTACTGGAAAAAAAAAGAAAAAAAACGATCTGATAAAAACATTTTGCTATTTTATTTTAATTTTAACCTTTTTCATTCCACTGTGTTTAGTAAATAATGTAAACACGTATCTGACTAAAAAAAAAGTATGTTATACAAAACTAAAATATTCATTATTTTAACAATAATTTTATGTATTATAATAATAATTTATGTAATATCTTTTTTATAACGTATTGTATATCATTTTATAAAACTTTTTGTAGCTAATTTTAATATACAATATTATTTAATGTTTTTTTATTACAAAATTTACAAAAAGTAATATTTATTAATAATTATATTTATGAAGTATAATATAAATATTTATATAATTACAGTAATTATCTTATTTTTTAAAATGCAAAGTAATTTTCTAAAATATGATTTAATAATCAATAAACCTTTTTTAAATTCATTTATTTACATGCAAAGTTTCATTGTTTTGAAAAAAAAAATGAAAAATTTTTTTGGGCTTCCTTTTTAAGTTAATGCCTTGAAACTTCATTTTTCGATTGCAAGCAGCGGTCATTTTTAAACAAAAAAATGTAACAAACATTATGCTTAAATATTTCTCGCAAAAAGGGAAGGAAACGAAAAACACAATTTTTAAAAACGTAATTTTTTAAATAAAATTTTTCAATCTTTTTACAGATTTAAAATTACGGTTTTTTTTTTTAAGAAATTGTGTCTTTCGTTTTTTTCCCTTTTTGCGAGAAATATTTAAGCATTATTTTTGTTACATTTTTTGTTTAAAAAGGACTGTTGCTTGCAATCGACATAGGAAGTTTCAAGTCTTTAACTGAAAAACGAAGCCCGAAAAAAAAGTTAAGCTTTAACAGATAACGCAATGCGAAATTGAATATCCTTTTCAGTTTCGAACCAAGAAACTACTGTTTTATAAAGAAGCGCCTTAAACAACCACGCTATAGGTTCCTACGGGGAGAGGAATTGAACTGACTTTTAAAAATAAAGGGAGATTTGGTTATTTACGCATTGCGTTATTTGTTAAAGTTAAAAAAAATTTTTGCGGGCTTCATTTTTAAGTTAATGCTTTCAAACTTCATATATCGATTGCAAACAACGGTCATTTTTAAACAAAAAACTTTAAAAAAAAGTAATGCTTACATATTTGTCGCAAAAAAAAAAAAACGAAAAACACATTTTTTTTAAAAAATACCGTAATTTTTAAGATGTTTTATCAATCTTTGTACAGATTGCGTATAATATTGTTTTACATACGGAAAAAAAGTTTCGTGAGATTATTTTTATAAATAAAGAAGTTATTAAGTATTTAAATAAAATTTTGAGTATTTTTGAAAAATCATAAAAAAACCCAGTTTTTGACATTAAATTTTTTAAATGACTGATTCTAAAAGAGAAAAAGCATGAACTTTTTTAGTGTAAAATATTTTTTTCATTAGCGCCAAAGAAAATGCAAGCGGAAGAATTTAGAAATTATATTCATAAAAACGTATCGATTTCGACTCATTTTTAAAAAATCGCAAAAAATACAACATATAATTATTTTGTAAAATAAATTATAGCATATCGTGGCGAAGTAAATGATCTTTCCGAATCTGTAATTATTTTTTGTGTGAGTCTCATGAAAAAAATTAGATCGCGTTTTAAAAACGTCTGGGAAAAAAAAAGAATTTTCGAATTTTCCCCTGGCGGTGAAAAACGGTACTAATTATGCGTTTTAAGGTTTTTAATTAATATCTTTTTAACTAATTGGAATATCGAAATATAATTAGTTAAAATGGATTCCTCGGATCATTCCTGTTTTTTTGGTACCTTTGGTGAGTTTCTGCATCGTGCGTTTCGTGAGAAGATAGGGTCCCATAGATAGATACGTTTGTTTACCTATGAATTTTAATTGTGCATATAAAGTAGTTTTGTTTTACTTCCAAAATGTCTAGACTACTAGGATATGTTTCTAGATCTCTACTCGGTAACTATGTTTTTTCGACTGTTCCTTGCATTAATGAAAAACATAGTATGTGATCATCAATGAACATCAAATTTCTATAGCCCTTTAATTTTGTTATCAGTATAATAAGAAGGAATGAAGGAGCTTGCTGAAACAAAATCAGTTTTGTGAGCTGACCTTGATGTTAAATAACTGAAAACATATTATAGCGGAATCAAACACATCTTTAAATAGTATGAAAATGAATAGCTGAAAGCATTAAAAATAAAGAATTAGTGCTTATATGTTGCGATAAGAGGATAAATGTACACTTGTTTGTATAAATTAATTGTCTGTATGGACTGTTTTTAAATGAAAAGAGCTTCTTAATCTATCCTGGACTTTTGATAATCGTTGGCTAACTAATAACAACTATTGGCTAACTGATAATTATTCTACTGAATGATTAGTAGTAAGAGTAATTGAGGTTCTGAAACAAGACTTGAATATTCCAGTCACACAGGAAAAATACAAAACCAAATCCGAAAAAAAAAAATACATAGTGTAAATTTGTCACCAAATTAGCGATAAAGAGCCAAACATTACACGATTTCAACCAATTAAAGACAAGCTTTTATTTCTGACCAATCAAAACAGTGCAACCTCCTAAAAATAAGCACACAAGGCTTGAATTGGACGATTTCTCCGTTATCGTACAACGAATGAGGGCGTTGTGAATCATGCTTGTCATGATTTGGTTTCGTAGTGAGAAGTTTGTTGTGTATTGAATGAGTACCGAAATTGAATTACCCTTTTAAGAAAAGTCATAGAATATGACATGAATTTATGAAAAATATCACAGTGTCTCAATTTGAAAATGAAATTTGAACTGTTATTAGATCGTAATAAATTGACACCGTTAACAATTTCTTTCCTTGTTAAATAAAAATAATTATAGATTTAATGTGTAATTTTATATTTTAAAGTACAATACAATGGATTATCAAAATTTTTTGCTTATTCCCGTGGTTGGGATTATTATTACCATCATATTTTTACAGTAAGTTTAACCTTTCAAGCAAATAAATTATTTTTGAATCACATGAAATATTTTCCTCTTTTCAAAATAGTTTATTAACGAGTTTCCTGTAATGGATTTCTCCAAACTTTTTAATTGCAATTTGTTGATTGAAATAAATTCTGCATGTAATCAGTTGCTTTTTATTGTTTAATGCTTTTATTCGTCTTACTTTACAATGAATTTGAATTTAGATCATATTAACATTTTTTGCTTTGTGCATTGCAATGTGTACTTTTATCTTAAGTAACATTTAAGTCAATATTTCTGGTAATTTATTCAGAAACCACAGTATTAAAAAATATATGGCCAAAAAGTGTAATATTCTTTCTTGTATTTGTATGCAAGTTACTAAATTAAAATATTATCTAAAGGAGTATTGAAATTATTAGTTATCGGAAAATAAATTTTAAAAGCAAAATAGTATAAGAATGTTTTTATGCAAAAAACTCATATGCCTAATTGAAAAATAATGCACCTTTTAATTAATTATATATCATACAGTCATATTTTTAGAATCAAAACTTTATTTCAATTTAAAAAATGCTGTTGTATTTCCTTTCATTCACTTTTCATTACATTTTTTTCAATATATCAAAAAAATGCTCTTCATAATATATGTTTTTATATATTGCATAAAAATGTGCAAATTATTTCATATCTTATACTTATCAGATTAATTTTAAGGAATACTGAAATGCTTTAATTGAAAGTACTAATTACAATCTTATTTAAAAGAAAAAAATTGTTGTACTCTTTTTGTGTGTGTGTCTTATTCCAGAATTTTTTTTTGACAGGATGTATAAGAATAATATGAACATTTGGTTAAAGTGTAGAATAGAGGGCCCCTTAGCAAAGCCAATTTTTTGCTGATCAGAATCAGTTGCTAAATCACCTATATGTAACAATAGGTGTTTCAAAAGTTATGAAACCAAGCCCAAGTAATGAAGAGCCAAATTCATTTTGGCATCTAGATAAACATTGTCAAATGCAAGGGACCTCTTATTCTACACTGTTTTTCATAAGACAATATTAGAAAATACATTTTAAACTAAATAGTAGTTTTTGTATTATATGAAAAGAATATCAATAATACCTTATCAAAATGTAACATATGTAGGTACTTATGCATTAACCTCACCGTAGTTAAAATTGCTCCATGAGAATAATTTTTCTTCAAATAAAACACTTAAAGAATCTATATTGTTTGGATATCATGGGCAACTCACATTACATAGATTTTGCTGTGGTTACATTAATACGTAAATACCCATGTGTATTTAAATTTTTCTTAAAAAGGATTCTCCATTATTCTATAGAACAGAAACAACTTTTGTAATATAACCTACCTAAAATTTGTATTTTGATTTTCTTAAATGCTTATTAGGAAATATATTGAAGCTTTGTCACTCTTAATTACTCAGTTACTTGAAAAGTAATCCCAATATTTTTCAACCAGTATCAACTGCTTTTTAGAATTCTATTTTATGTACTTGAGTCATATGTTTGAAATATGATTTTATGAATAGAAAGGCATTTTGGTGCTTTTTCATTTCACCAGTGCAGGTGACACGCCTGAAACGATACAACTGATACCAAATGGAATGAAAAAAATTTATTCGATAATTAAAACACTTATTCCTTTGAAGTGAAAGAGTTTTTAGAACTTGTACTTATTAACATTTTTTTAAGTGTATATTGTGCGTTGTCACCAATAAAGTCTTCTAGACCAGTTTTATACTAGCAAAATGGAAAAGTACTTGCATTTTATGCTTTAGATAAACTCTAAATTAAACTACCTTGATATAGTGATTTTTGCATAATTATATGAAAGAATAAAATGCACAAATTGCTCCAAATTGATTTTGATTTGAGCTATGAGTTATTTTATTTGTCTAAATAAAGAATAAATTTTAGTGATAAAGAAGCTGGATTATATATATTACCAGAAT
Source organism: Trichonephila inaurata madagascariensis (assembly GCA_019973955.1). Classification (NCBI taxonomy): domain Eukaryota; kingdom Metazoa; phylum Arthropoda; class Arachnida; order Araneae; family Nephilidae; genus Trichonephila; species Trichonephila inaurata. Next base: position 28,985 of record BMAV01004873.1, read on the forward strand.
TACTATGTTCTATAAATTTTTTACTATGAATTTTTCCATCAAGATGTATGGATCTGCTTAGATTGTTCGAGTCTCAATAATGTTCCTTGAGATTTGGTTGGGCTAGCAAATTTTAATTTTACTGGGTAACATACTATCGCAACAAAATACCAACATTCAAGAGAATTCACCAAGATGGCAACCCCGTTTCACGTATGTCATACACACTGAGTATGCACTTAACTTGGATATGCGTATAATAATATATTGAAGAAGTGCTATAATTCATTGGTTTTTCTTCAGTCATAAAAAAGGATAGTTTTTATTGCAATAAGTATGAATTGTAGTGGCTATATTAAAAATAAACTTTAGAAGGTGTTCTAGTAGTTTTATTTTATCACAGTCCACTGACTTTTGTATTACAGAGTCTGTTAAAAAATTATCGTTTTCTCAATCTAACAGTAAAAAAGAGCAGTTAACTGTGGTGAATATTTCATGGTTTGTAATGTGCCAACATTCACTGTTTTATTACTATATAGTATTAATGAATACTTGTTACACACTATAGGCTACTGTTTAGAGTTTTAATATATTCAGCAGCAGTGCTTGATATTTTTTCATATTAAAGCTATTTTTTTTCAATACATGTGTTATCTGAATCATAAAAATCTCATTCAAAGCTTTTTCAATCCAAAATTATATATAATTTTATGTTACATATATATGAATGAGAAATCAGAGTATTATGCTCTTGTTACATTAATTGTTGATAAAGAAAATAAATTGCTAATTTTATAAAAATATATTCATGCAATTATTCTGGAAATAAATGAATGTATCAACTTTGATTTGTTATATTTTCTCTGTATACATAAATAATATGATTTTTTGATACATGTGTAAAATCCTATCGAGTGAGTGAATATTAACACCGCACTGTTCAGCTTCACGAGGGCTTTTGGCAATGGACCACGTAATTTTGAACCATGGTCAAGTGACGTAGACGACACCTGAGCTGGCATTCCCTTCTCCTAACTACCACACCACACCAATGGTAGGAGGTTTCAGCTCTCGACAGATTTAACGTGCATTGCTGCCTTACACTGCGAGTCTTTAATGTTACTGAGATCGAACTCATGACATGCCTGCCATGATCCAATACCTTGATCACTGTGTTACTGCAGCCCTAAAATCCTATCGAACAGGAAAGTTAGTGGAATTCTAAACAAGCAGAAAATTGTATCATTTAGAGAGGCATCTTTCTAGTTTTGATTCAAAAGGATTTTATATGTGTACTGACTTTTTTTAAACTTTGAATATCAGATATATTTTTCATAAGAAATTTTTGTACTTTTCAGTTTTGGTGTAAAAGTTTTGTCATGGTTTTTGCACAAAAAGTATGGAGTGAAGCTGAAAGTTGGTGGCTATGGTATTATGTGTTTTCGAAATATTCATTTACAATTAAAGAATGGACTGAAATTGGTATGACTTTAAATATGTTTAATTATAAAACAAAAATTTTTTTTTTATTTTTGTATTAATTTAATTTTTAAATTAGTTTTAATAATTTTCAAAGTTTTAAGTAACAATTTCCAATCTCTTGTTTTTATTTTAATGCAGTTTGAGCTTTTAATGAATTTAAAATAAAGAAGAACTTAATGCGAAGTAAATCTTTTAACCGAAAAATAAGCCTAATATATGTTAAATTTCTTAATTGCTTTTTGTTTTGTGAGTTTCTTTAAAAAAAAAAAAAGAATTCAATTTTTTTCCCTTCAAAGTATTTGTTTTATTGCTGCTGTATTCACTGTATTAAATTAACTACTGCTAATAAAAATTAAATTTATAATTTTTAAAAGTACACATTCCAATTATTTTTGCTTAATATGTATTTTAAACTGTGTTAGTTTTTAAAATTGCTCAAAACGTTTCTTTACTATTGAATTAAAAAATTCAAAAGTTTTTCTAATATGATGATTTTAATTTAACTTAAACTGCTATTTTATCATTATTTTTGTATTTCATAATATAGGAACATTTTATCTTGGATTTATTAACTTTTTAAAAAAAGTTACTGATTGTATTTTTGATACATACACATTAGCTCATCAACCAATAAATTAGAAACATTTTTAAAAATTTGTGCCTAGGTTAATTTACATAAATAATTAAGTTTAAATTACATTTCATTAAGTAAATTCTATTTAAAAAACAGTTAGTTTGAGTGAACAAGATGTCTAACAACATCTATTACTATGTTATTCAAATGGTGGTTTGTCCATTTTTAACTATATACATATTATGTTTATAAACTCATTCATTCTCTGGGATGGAATGAGTCTCCAAACTTTAAATTTAACCTTGAATTTTTTTTCTTTTGGTACTTAGTCTCAAATTTTAATCATTTTCCTTAAAAAAAAACCCTTTAAAAAAGAAATTATTGTGTTGAAGCATGTTTAAGAATGTTTTTGCTTTTTGGCCATTATCGCAGCATTTGGTGACAGTTTTTTTTATTTAGCAAAAATGGCTGATGGGCTAATATGTAAGTACCATAAATAATTTTATTTATGGGATTGAGATGGTTATAAAAGTGTGAGATGTGTCATATTGATGTTAGATTATAAATTAAAATTATTTATCAGCTTATTTTATTTTGAAGATAAAAAGAGAGGAATATGATAAATGCATTCATTTTACAGATAAATGAGTATGATTATTTTTAATCAATATATTAAACTTCTGATTGCTTTAATGATATGAAAGTTCTTCCTCAAACAAAATACTATAGCTTTCCAAAAAGGTCAATAAATAATTCCAAAATTATTTTTGGTTTTTGAAGGAATAAATCTTCTAATATATTTATTAATTTATGTCCATTTTTCTGCTTTTGTTATTTTGTGGATAATTCAAAATAAAATTATTTATAAAAATTATTATTATTGAAACAAGTGCTATATAAATACTCCCCAATGAAATAAATATAAGCCATGATTTCATAGATACTAATAAAAATCTTGTGTAAAATCTGCTGATTATTGGTTTAAAAGAATAAATATTTCTAAAATTGAGCAGTTTGGAAACAAATTTTCAAATAATTTTGTGTTATTATGTAGTATGAAATAATTATTACAAATTGAATTTTATGACAGGAAATTGAATATATTGGAGTCAGTAGCTATTTATTCAATTCAAATTTGAAGTGAGTATATTTTTTTCATATATATATTTTAATCTATGAATCACTAATTTATAAAATATTGTAAAATTCAGCGTATAAGGTGCACTTTTAACAAAAAATAAGATTAAGAATTTTATGGGTGTGTATTATGCGCCGGGTATAAAATGAGAGCTTTAAAAATGAAAAAAGATTTGCATAGAAGAAAATTAGACTTCTACATGTATAGAAATACTGTTTATTTAAAAGAAATGACATTCCTTATGAACTGAAATGGATATAGTTCTACTATGTTCTTTTCTAAAGCTTGGAATAGTACTTCAAAACTTAAGAGCATTGCGCATGTACATTTCTGGTTTTTTCATAAAAAGAGGGTGTGGGTTATATGATGGATATATCTAAAAATTAAAAATTTTGGCTTTAAAACTTAGTTGCACGTTATACGCCAGATTTTACGGTAATTTATGTTAATTTAAAGCAGTTGTTATTAAAATAAGTAAGTTTTTGTAATTTTTTTAATATAATTTATGTTAATTGTAAAAGTAATAAAAGTATTTCTTAATGATGAAAAATTTCTTTAAATGTAAATGTTCTTTGTTTTTTTTTTTAATTTATTGCAGAAAAGCAAATTTTTATTTTATTATTAAATATTTCCATTAACTGAATAAACATATATAGTTTATAAATTTTTCTTTTCTCACCCTAGGAACTTTCCTTCTTTATGTAAGTAAGGAATTTACTTCCTTCAGATACTTAAGTGGTCCTTCTTTTCTCTTATGAAATTTATGAGTGATACTTTTACAATATTTCAATATTCTTTCTCTCTTCCTTAAGATCTAATAAACCAAATTCTCTTTTTTTAATTTTTTTTTTTATTTCTGTCTACACAGGTTGGAAATATGTTCCATAAAAAGGTCTCTTTCCTTTTTTTCATGACTGAATTATTCTATCACAATTTAGGATCACTCATTGTTTAACAAAAGTATGATTACAAAATTCATTAAATAAAAATTTCTTTCAAGCTTCAAAACGAATTACTTTTTAAGTTTTTGAGAGCCTTTACTTGTTACAAGTGTTGAAAATCGTTTTTAAACATTGATCCAAATGTAGAATGTATCTTAAAATTCTGACAAGTTTTAGATTTGCTTATTTGTTTTCAAAAATTTATATAAAGAACTTGCAAAACCAAAAGAGCAAAAATAAAATATCAGATTTTCTGTTTAAAAATGTGGTTACTGCAAAATATTTCATAATGCACTTTATTTTCTCAAAATATCATTACTGGACAAAGTTTTACATTGGATTCAAGAATAGAAAATGTGACAGATCTTTATAGTAAGGAAAGCAATTTTGGTTTATTTCACGATAAGCATATGTACTTATTCTCAAAAAGTAACAAAAATTAATTAATATTATTTCTAATATTTTGAATGAAATTTTTTACTCTTTCTTTAGGCATGTTCTAAGAATGAGAATAAGGGCATATGCTTATAAGATATGCTTATGCACTTATTCTGAACAAGTAACAAAAATTAATTAATATTATTTCTAATATTTTTACTGAAAATTTTTACTCTTTCTATTATAAGTATATATTAATTGAAACTTGTATGAATTTAATATTAGTATTAAATATAAAAAATGTTGTTGGGATGGACAACAGAGCATTTAGCCCTGTCAGGCTCCAATCTCTAATCTTAACATAGTAATGCATGTTCTGCAATGTATCAAATGTTAGAAATAGTATTAAATATTAAGAGGTTTACATTAAAAATAATAGAAATTAAATATTAAATTTTTTAAATTATGTTAAGATGCAGAAAAATGATTTAGAATAATGTTTCGGACAAAGTGCCAGAACATTATGCCTAGCTAATCTATGTGTATAAAAAAGTTCAAGTGTTGTAGAAAAACCGGATAGTGGTAGTAACTGAATGATCATAATAATTATCTCATGGCTGGCATTGACAAGCCATGGGTTTGAAACCTAGTGTCACTGAAGACCCGCCATGAAGGCTAATGCATGGTAAATCTGTCGAGGTTCAAAGTTCTGTTGGTCTGGTGTGGAAGTTAGAAGATGGAGGTACCAGCTCAGGTATTGTTGTCGAACATGGCTCAAAATTATGATGATCATCACCAATAGCCCTAGTATTGCTTCAGAGTGCTACTTAATCAAAACCAAATCCAATTAAAAGAAACTGTAAGTGAAAATTGTGTTTCATTGGAAAAAAAAATCTTCCTTGATTATCAGAAAATCACAGAAATAGTGTTTTTATATTTGATGGAGAACAATAAAAGTTAAAGTTGAACAAAATGATGAAATTTGTGAAATAATGTTTATTAAAACAGAAACATGCTATAAAAAGTAGTAATTTATGAAAAAATCAGGATCAATTATATTTTGTCTTAGTATTTGAGAACTTAGATTAAAGATGAAAATGCATAAAAGTTGTTTATATAAGTGTTAAATATATGAAAATTAGAAAGTTATGCTGTTAATTTTTCCTAACTTGACCTTTATGTATAATTTAAAATTGAAGCTGTCGAGATGTTGAAGGACAAGAACTGGGCAGTCTTGGACAAGAAACTGTCCTGGTCTCAATGAAAAGCTGCTGTAGCTTGTTTTAGACTTTTGACAGGGCATGACTGTATGAGATCCCATCTCTACCAAATTTGTATTGCTGACCCGCTTGACTGTGCTCTCTGTGACTCTGGTCAGCCTATGACCACTGATCATTTAGATATGTGCTCTGCAGTAAAAAGTTTTGATTGTATTGTCAAAAAAATATTGGAGAGCACTTGCTCTGATGATATAGGTGCTATTTGTAGCATGTGGCATTTGAAAAATAATTTTTCCTGACTTTTTTACATTCTGCTTATCTTATTTCACTGTACATGGTTTTTAAATAACATGGGATACATCCATCTTACAAATCACAGTCTTTTTGCATAATTTTTTCTAGAAATGTATCTATTTTATAAAAAAGAATTTGGTTTATTTCTTTTTTCATTCTTTTTTTAACTTATGTTTAGATCAAAGAAAATTTTTGTTATAGTTATTTACACGATATGCTTGATTACTTGTAAATCAATAATTATTTAACACATCTTAACAAAATATGGCTTTTGTGCCAATAAAACTAACCAATCAGTTTGCTTTCTTGCACCTTCTGAGACAAAAAATTAAATTCTCTGTTTTTATGTCATATTTAATATTACAGTTGTTTTATATTATAATAAATTTGTTGGAATTTTTTTATTCTTTTTATTATTTAAATTTTATAACCCAAGCCTTTTTAATCATCAATATATATACAATATTTTTTCGTGATTAATATGTAATTAAGTCAATTTGTGCTTTTAAAAACTGACTTTCATTTTATAATTTATTCATTTTATGGATGCAAGTTTTTGAAAATTTTATGTTTATTTTTTCATTTATGTTTTTTATTTAAAATTATATGTATGTATAATGTAATTTAAAATGAACACTGTCCATAATTTAAATATTTGTTTCAAAATATTAATTTTCAATATTTATTTATTTATTTGCATTAGTTTTCAATATGATTTTTAATAATACATATTGTGCTTATTTTCTTGTTTCTTTGGTATAAAATCATGGTATAAAACAAAATTGTATAAAAATTAATTGGAAAATATTTTTTCTTTAAACTCAATTAGTTATGAATTGAATATTCTTGTCTATAAGCTGCTGATTATTTTATACTTCAAGCCTTTATTTTATTCTATTTTTAGAAGTATTATTGTTATCTGTTTGAATGATATTCGTTTACAAGGAGATGCTGATTGGATTATGTCACGCAAGCCATCCAACCATCAAGATGACAAAAACTCATCTGGACTGCCCATTAAATTTGTTTCATTTTTAAAAGTAATTCAAATATTTCAAAGTTTCAACGTGTTAAAATTTTTGTCAGTTTATTATTGTATGAATTTTGTAAGAAAAATTGTGAGTAGTTATGTTTATCTTTTAAAGAAATTTATATTGTGTAAAATTTTTAAGTGCTATACACTTGAATTTTTGAAAGTATTAAGTTCTATTGAATTTTCACTAAAATATTAATTACTTTGATTTTGCTTTATTGTCTACTCATGGTAATTTTTTTACAATTTAATTTATTGGTATATTCAAAAGTGTTCATATTCTATCCTTCAAATTAATGTTTAAATTACTTTGTAGGTAAACTCATAAAAAAAAATTTCTTTTTAATGAAGGTTTGATTTCTTAAAATACTTTTATGAAGTCAAGGCAATTTGATTCAGAAGTCAGGAACTTAGGAAAGATGCATTTGAATAATTGTTTTTCATTTGAATAATTTATAAAATTCTCAGTTTGAGAGGTATAACAGGATAAAAGGAAGTAAAATATGCCTGCAAATTTTTGTGATAAACAGAATAGTAATTAACAGTTGAAACTAAGTTAGTTCAATTACTGGCAATTTATTTGAAACCTCCCTCTCTCTCTCAGGGGTCCAACAGCCCATTGTTGGGCCAAAGCCTACTGTGCCTATCTCAGTTTTTGTGACCTTGGGCACTGAGATGCATGAGCAGATGTTCCTGTCAGGTGGTCAGTCTGACACAAAGCCTCCAGTGTTTTGTTCCCAAGCAAGCTGGGTACTCATTTATCGACCCACTGAAGGGATGAAAGGCTGAATCGACCTTACCCAGCCCAGGGTTCGAACCTGTGGCGTGGAAGTATGATAGGCTACCACTCGGTCACTGGGCATCAATTGAAACCTAGATTTATATTTTCTAAGTTAAATTTGAATCAGCTACAGTAAGAAGTACAACAAGTCACTTCTGTGCTCATTATATTAGTATCTTCTGTTCACCACTTTAATTCCTCCTGCTCTCAGTATTAATCTATTCTCCCAAATGTGTCTGATGAAAACATTATTTATAAAATGATAAGGTGTAGTTTTCTTCTGTTCTTTGCATATGTGCACAAAAAGAAGAGTCTTAAAAGGAATATGGACTTGCTCAAAGAGATTAAGTAATAGAATTTAATTCCCAACGATGCCCCATATATTTTTTGACATGATTCATCTCCTTACCACATAGCAGCTAACATTAAAAGAATTCAGCCCTTGGTCAGACTAACAAACAGCCCTGTCTGAAAACCTATATAAAGTACATGGTAAAAGTTCATGTATGAATGCAACATCCGTTAAATAAAAAAAAACATTTAATAGAGGCTATAATAGCACTTTATCACAATGTTATAACAAAAAAGAAATTTCAACTTGTCAGCTCAATGAGACATTGGTGTGTTGTAATCTAAAATAAGAAATATTCTGTTTAATATTGAATTTAAATGAAAATTGCAAAATGTGTCTACAGTTTTGGTCACCATTGTATATACTTGCATAAAATTACTAAAACCATTAGCTATAAAATTTTGGTACTTACATACTATCGCAACAATGCTAACGTTCAAGATAACTTGCCAAGTTGGCAACTCTGATTACGCATATGTCCTATGTACTGAATTGGCAACCATGTGCTTCATTCCATATAAATTCACTGATGCAGTTGCCGCAATATGTAAGTACCAAATTTTTTTATGTAGTTTTGAAGATAATTTAAAATTTTTAGCATCAGATTATTAGTGTTGGTATTGTATACTAAGCTGATATTTGTTCTTTTTTAAAGGCAATTTTTATATGATAGTTATATGTGTATATAATCAGTTGGATGAAGTTCATTAATTATGTTATGTTAAGTTCTCTTCCTCTTCAGTAATTTAAAAGTTTTATTATTCCCTTAATTATTCCATATGTGAAAATATTGTATGTAATTTTTTTCCTTTGAAAATGTTTAAGAAATGCTGTTAATAAATAAGAATTGCAAATTTTTCAATGAATATATGACTTTTTAAAATGCTTTCTTTCTTTTATACAGTTCATTTCATTGAATGTGTCAAATGCTAGTGTCATGCAGTTAGGAAAATCTACTGAAGAGTTTTTGTTGCATCTTTCATTTCAAGAATTTAATTTATATAGCTGTCGTTTAAAAGATAGGTATGAAAATATTTTTATAACAAATAAAATACATAATTTTCTTAAAATTTGAATATTTGGATTCCTGTTAAATTTATTATTGTAAAATTCGATGGCATTCATTTTTGTAATCATGTCTTTTTTTTTAATTCATCAAAATTGTTAAAATAATATTTTTTGCATCTATCATAGTATTCGATTGATTGTAGAATCTCATTATAACCTGAGTAAGCAGATAATAAAGAGATATCTATTTATTAAATTTATTATTCTTATGATTTGTACATATTAACAATAGTAAATGATACACTTGCTTTTATCAAATATCCTATTAGTTAAACATATTTTTTGTTAATTTATACTTTTCACTTATTAGCAATTTTGAATTCTTTCAGTTTATTAAAGGATTACTTCAATATGATAAAAATATTAACAAAAAATAAATATTATTACGAATTGGTCAGAATAATGTATGTATTAATACAGTTTCTATATGTATAAAAAATAAAATAGGAATAATTTGAGAAACAATTTCTTAATCATTACTCACAAATATTCAGTCATACTTATAGTAAATCTGATATTTCCTTTTTAAGTTTCAATTTTAGTTATTTTTTATACTTAAGAAATATTTTTATTAATTTAAAATTTTTTTTGCAGAATTCAACTTAATATGGCAATGTTATCCTCATCAGTTAAAGTTTTTAAGCACTTATCAATAGTGAGTATTTTACTGAATTACCTCTTAAAAATGAATTCATAAAAATAAATGAATAATTTTACCTTTTAAATAAGTTTGAAATTTCAATTAAAAATCAAAAGCTTAAATATATAAGGTTAATATAAATAGTTATTCATTTTAAGTTCGAATTTTATATTAGTATTAAACTAAATTTTCAAGCATTAAAGACATTGACAGTGTATTTAAAACTATGTAAATTCCAATGTTCTATGGTAGGTGAAAAATAACAATAAACTTGAATGAAACATGTAGTGTGTGTGTGTGTTTTATTGCATTTCCATAACAGGAAGTTCCCACACCCCACCCTGTAGAATATTTCAACTACAGATGTGTTTGACACATGTGCCTATAACTTATATATCACTGGTTGTGATTTTGTGTGAGTGGAGGGTCTTGATTAAACTTTTTTCAGATGACTTTAACCAGAAGGGAGAGAGCACATTCTCTCAATAGAGTTCAAGATTGAGATATGCTGCTGTTAGTGTTCAATGTCCACATTACCATTTTGGTAGCATTATTAATACTAGCAGATTTCCTAAAGCATTTGATTTGAATTGTCTACCTGCAGTTCAGAAGACAAACACCTTATATAAATGAGCTGAATCTTGCTTTTATTTGAGGGAATCAATCGTTAGCAGTTGTAAGGCACTTTTACTCTGTTATTGCTAGTTGGGATTTGCAGGAGAAGATTGCTGAAAGTTTATTGTATCTAACCATAAGCACAATAATCAATGTATATTTTATTGCTTGCTTTATCTATTTTATTATTTGATTTATATATTTCATTTCCTTCTTTAGTATTTAATTTTCCTACAGCTTATTTTCAGAAGGAATTTTGTCATTCTCTTATGTTCAATCTCATTAAGAAAAGTCTCGATTTATTAATCTTTATAGAATCATCTGAAAATGTGCTTCGTTTTTGGAGAAATTTTTAAGTATGCATGATATTATATAAGTTTGAAATGCTTTGTAATTTCGAAATAATTGAAATTTTGTAGATTATTCAAAAAAGCAATATTTGAATGATTTATAAAAAAATATAATTTATTTATCTTTTTTTTTTATTAAATTATTTTATATATTTTAGTGATTTGAACTAATTTAAAATAAAATGCTTTATTCATTTAATCAAATTCTGTTATATGTTTTGGAATTTTGAAAGTATTTTCTTTTTTAAAGTTGCTTTACAAACAAGTTTTGATTTTATATTTACTGTTTTTAACTATTAAAATATGATTTTAATATTATTTTTAATCGTTTATTCATATTTTTGTATTCTATGTATACTTTTTTGTTTGGAAATTTTCTAAAACAAGTTTTCAAATGACTTTTATAAATAAACAAATACAGTATACAGATTAAGATAAAAAAAAATATATTATTAACTCATTTTAAGTTATGAATTTTATTTATTTGAAAATATCTAAAAAATGTTTTTTTAATAAGTTCAAAATCTGCAATGATATAACTTTTTTTTTATGTAAAATTTTTATATACTTTATGAACAAGTTTATTTCCTACCTTTCTTCTTTCTTTTTTTATTTTATAAATTAATGGATAGCACAAATAACATTTTGTTATTAAATCTGTGTAATTCATATTTCGTACTTAGGATCAGGAGAAACCTCACTCTACAGAGTCTTGTATTTGTCATTTTGCATCTAATCTCCATTTTTCTGTAGAAACAAGTTTTTTAAGCAAGAAAATTGAAATTGAAGTTAGTGATCAAATTTTTTATGTATTAATATTTATTATTAGATTTAATTATCAAATAATTTACTACAAAATTTAATATTTAATATATTTTTCACAATCATTAAATCTTTTTTTTTTATGTGAATTTAAAATCTTATGCAAACATTTTGTTTTATGTATTCAATTCTTTAAGAGTTATTGGTTTTAAAATATGTGCATGTTTTTTTATTTCAATTTATATACTTATAAAATTAAGAGCTCTGTAATATATGTAACTCAAAGTAGTTTGATTTTATATCACTTTATCTATATGAAATCAAGAAATATTTGTAACTCAGTTTAAATAATTTTTAAAGTAATTGTTTAAAATATATAATTTTAATGATTTTTTTAACATGTCCATCTTTAAGGTTTTTTTTTTAATATAACATGAATTTCAGTCTAATATTCAGATCAACGATGTTTAATTCTTTAAATAAGGATAAAAGGCTTACTTTTTTTTTGACAACATTTCATTGATTCTATTTATGAATTTGTGAATTCTTATTATCAGTTAGTGTACTTTTTAAGATCATAAATGAAATATAAATTGATATGCAATATGGTTATATATGTAGCCAATATTTGTTGCATGTCAAATAAGTTTTGAACAAAAATGTTATAGTTATCATAAAAAAAATAACCTAATTTTACTCTAAATCAATTCTAAATTTATTTTTTAAATTGCTTATTGTTTTAATGTAAAATAAAGCATTCAATTTTTTCCTATATAAAAAAAAATATTGGTGTATGTGGCTTCATTATGACATGTTTTATTGAAAGATGAAGCTATGTAGAGAGTGGCTGGTGTGCAAAAATTGTAATCCTTTCCAAAAATATACATAATATATTTTTAAAAAGTTTCTTTAAATTGTAAAACAAAAACTTTTATTCGTGTTTATGTATATTGAATTATTTGCATTATGATTATATTTTCTTTTCAATATGCTTACTCATTTTTCGAAAACAGAAAAAATGCAGATGTATTAAATATATTAAATGGAACAAATAGTTTTTTCAAATGATTTTTTCTTTTTCTCTTTTAGTCTGTTTTTGTCAATATTTCTGAACCTGAATTGATGTTGTATGAAGGTAAGTAACTATGCATTTAGAATTATATTTTTCTTTGGATTAAATATCTCATTTAAAAATTACAATTTCAAATTTTATAAATAGTTATAAAAATCTTAAGTAATTTAGTATTAAGAGGAAAAAGTGTACATATTTAGCAAAACATCATTGTTCTGAAAATCAATAGATGGCAGGTTGAAATGTGTTCTCTGAAGTACAATTTTATTTTGTTATGTAAAGAAATGTAGTAGAAATTTATTGCAGTATAAATTGATTTGTTTGTTTTGGCAGTTTTTTTGGAGTTTTATTTACTTTTGATTTATATTAACTTATAATTAAATTTGTGTGTGTATAAAAAATAACTAAAATGGAAACAAATGAAAGACTAGTTCAAATAAAACTAGGATTGTGCTATATATATTCAGAAAATGCAAAGTAAGTAGGTCAACTTCAGGAAGACTAACAGATAAAAGTATGAAACTGTTGATGACAAAAGAATAAACTGATATGCCTTAATGACAAACGAATATCATATAGTCATCAGAAATAATTGATTGTGTAATTTCAAAAAGTGGAAAGAAAATGATCAAATTTAGGGCTCTGGAATTTTTCAATGTGCAACTCTATCAAAGAAAAGAATTGGTTGGACAAAAAAATGTATAGACAGATTTTTGAGGGAAGCAAATTTAGTCTGATGAGACTAAAATATCCTTATTTGGAAGAAATGTTTAAAAGTATGTGTGATGTAAACAGGGGAAAAGAGTTGTATTAATACTGCATTGAGCCAAACGTCAAGCATCTTGCTACTGCAATAATATGGGCATGTCACCAGAGGGTGTAGATTGGCTGCAAGTACCTTCTATAACCAGTGTACTATTAATTTAGTGTGACATTCATTTATCACGATGTCCAGTTTTATGCATTAATTATTTCGGTAAGTTTCAGTCATTTATGTAGTCCTTATGTTTTTCCAGTATATTTATTCAATCAACTTGTAGGTGTTCTATTGTGTTATATATATATATATGCAACTTGACTCCATTAACATGTGGTAGTCCGGATCCATTGCTACTAAATCATTGGTTAAGTAAATTGAGAGTTAGGGTATTAATATAAATTGGGTGGTAATATAAGTTCCAATATTGATATAACTTTTCTAATTAATTTTTGTACTGATATGTATATAATATCATGAAAGAAAAATGCAATAATATTTTTATTTTAGCATTTGAAATGTTTAAAGAAAATTGAGTTTTAATTTTTACCAACATCCTTCCTTTTTTAGTCTTCTATGAATAATTGTTTTTATTGGCATTGTTTCCCTTCATTTTATCTTGTGTGACTTAATCTTACTTGCTGTACCCTAATCCTAGATAACATAAATCTATTCAAAATAACATTGTAATAGCTCTGATTGAATTTGGGTCTCAAGACTCAAGTTCTTCTATGTCTTGCTCTCACTCATACATTTACATGTGTTCATCAGTTGTCAGCTCCTGATTGTGGGAATTCTTGAACGTCACTACTATCCACTTCTAAATTTATTTGCCTGGCAACTTCTTCAATCAAATTACCAATTTCATCAGGCTCTGACACTGATTCCGCCTGAATTTCAATGATGGGGAAAAAAAGATGAATCATTGAGATTTGAAAATTGCATAAGTCGAGGTATTGCTGTATATAAAAGAGAACAGACAAAAAGAAGTCTGCTCTTTATACAAAATTCATGATATTTTTTTTTTAAACATTTGCTTAATTTTATGATGTGAAAAATAAGAATTATAATGTTGCTATGTCTAGGAGAGAGTAATATTGCAATCAATTGCTTATCAAGAGAACCATGGTAAAATCGCATGTTAAGTAGATTGATGTGTTATTGAGCTATGCATTAATGATTCCAAAGTGTGAGTATATATATATATATTTTAACTAACTATTGTTAGATTTTAATTAACTGTGTGTATTAATATATTTAAATTTTAGAAATTGAAATGACTTGAATATAAAAGGTCATTGAGAATATCATTGAGATTTTGGAAACTTAAATGAATCAATGCTGCAATATTATAAACATTGCTGCCTGAGGACGATTTCTAAATTTACCTAAAAGTGGGCGTTTAATGAGTTTTATGGCTAACCAACCTTCTCCCTTTCTGTTTATATTACTGAGGGAAAATCCTATGAAATGTAATGGATAGAAGTTATAAATCCACATTATTAATAAAAAGATAACTTACCTTAATAGGTATTTGAAAATGTTTAGATCATGTATGAATCAAAGAATAATAAGATATTGTCTGATTCAATGATCTAAATATATAAAGATGTGTATAACTTTATTAATATCATCTAGAAAAAATTGAATTTGTTTTTAAATTTCTTTCGTTTATTGCTGTGTGTGTGTAGTGAATATAGATTAAACTTTCTTCTTTTTTTCATAGGCTTTTCTGTTTTGAAGTTTAAAAATTATGCCTTAAACGGATTGCATACACAGAAGCAAATTGATAATCAGGAGATAAATGATTTAGATTTAATGACAAGAAATGAGGAAAATATATCTGCAGAAGAAACTACCCTGCAAAATAATATAAATATCAAAAATAAGTTTAAGAAAATTCCTAAAGTAAGCTTTATAGTTTTATATTAGTTAAAAAGTTTAGTTAATAGTTTTATATTAGTTAGCATTATTTCTTTTTATTGTTGATGTAGAATATATTTTAGCATTTTTTTTTAAATAATAAATTTTTATTTGGACAATGTTTAAAAAAAATAAAAGAACAAGAAATTAAGAGACAGTTTTGAGAATAATAGCTGTAGTTGAAAATATTTTCTTGGAAAATGAGTGTAAAAATATGACTTGAGTTTGATTGTGTGTGATAATTATTAAAAAGATATTTTGAAGTTTCAAAAGAATTATTAAAATATTTATTGAACTCATTTTCTCCTATACCATGGAAGCATTATTCTAATTTTTAAAAACTTATTTTGTAATGGAGTATTTTCTACTATATAAATTTCAAGAATAAAATCTTAAATCTTGTTTTAAAAAGTTTTTTTTGGCTAAGTTCATAGAAATAATTTATTTACATCTAAATGTTATACAATTTTGATTTTTATTATTATTACTTTTTTTTTCTGCTGCCTCTGTTTTATTAAAAATATATTTTTTCATTGACTTAAAAATTAATTTTATTAAAACAGTTCAATGGCTTGATTCATGAAGTCACATGATAAAAACAAACACGTGTTTTCCATTGAATTCAAAACAAACATTAAACTAATTGTACTTGTTCTATTTGTAAAACTCAGATAAAATTTCAAATTTCATATTTGGGTAAAGATGTTTGAATGTTAGGAAAAAAATTTCTTCAAAAAGTTTTTTTTAAATTAAAAAAAAGTCATATTTTATGTTTATACTTTTAAATAAAATATATTTTGTATACATATGTACTTTTTAAGAGAAAGTTTCTGCAAAGAGCAAAACTTGGCAACACCGTAGCGCGTGAACTGATTAGTTGGAAACACAAGATAGTTTTATCGTGTGACTATGACGTCACATGAGTTTTTGAATTGATTGGCTAGAATCACGTGGCTTTCTCTATCATGTGACTATGACGTCACATGAATTAACCTCATTGTTAAAGGATTTAATTTGAATGATTTGAAATTATTTTTAAAAATGTAATACCTTTCTAATTATTTATTTATTACCACATATATTCCTATATAATGTATTATTATTTGCCTGACAATTGAAAGATATAACTGTTCTTTATTTCTAATTTTTGTGTTAATTCTATCATATTTGTCATCTTCTTATTTTCTGTTTGTGTAACTAATATTAAATAAAACTCTTGTTTGAATAAAGTTCTTTTGAGCATATTGCTTTGTGATTTTTAAATCAATGAATATATTTCTTATTGATTTTAGTTATCATTACTTACAGATATCAAACATTTCAGTTGACTCATTTTCAGTTAAAGTTATGATGAAAGGAGGTCACAGGTAAATATCTATCATGTTTAAAATAATTATAATTATACATACACAATTGAAATGGTGACATTACTCAGGAAGTGAATGATTTTTTCAGTAGAGGATTAGTTAATCATTAAACTACAAATTTTAGTAATTGTAATGAAGTTTTTACTAAATCTCCAAATATAGTGGTATATTACTATTTTTATGTGAGTATGCATTATATGATTGATTTTCTGTTCTAATTAAAAATTAATTTAAGTTATTAACATTCTTGATTAATTAAATTATGAATTATTGATAATGACTAAATTTGAATATTTAATTAAACTTCATATAAAATTTATTCAGTTATTATGAATTTTTATGAGATTTTGGTATAAGGGTTGAACACGAAACATGCTTAGCTTTCTTATATTAGGCAAATGCTTTGTTGAGGATAAGAATAGTTTTTAAAAAATTAATCATGACAATTCATTATAATATCAAAATTATTTAGGCAGCTAAATTTAGAAAAAATTGTTTGAAGGATTTGACAAAACAATCTCACAGTCATCGTAATAGGACTCTAATTTCAATTGTTACTTTGATTCTTGATCATAAATAGATTTGGATAATATTCAAATTAATAAATAAAAATATGCTTTTAAATGAGAAATTATGCTTATGCTTACATTAAATGAGAGACCTTTGTGGACGCCCTAGAAAAGTACTGGGGACCCCCATGGGTCCACAAACCACAGTTTGAATCACTCTGCTCTAGGGTAAAAATTAAAACATTGTTTTGTTCTATTGGGGAAATCGATCCCCTCCCTGTGTATGCCACTGCTTCTAATTATGTTCTTTTTCATTCTGATGTTCACTTGTCACAACATTTACATTACATGTTCATTGCTGTTCGTTTTTAAATACATAAACACCATACATTTTCTCTTCAGTGAAATGATCCATAACTTTGGAAGTATTCCAATGTGTTCTTTTCCATAGAACACAGGTGGAAATTGTAACCATATTTTGCATAATATATCAGAAAAATATGCTAATTATAAGCTATGTTATGTATTCAATGTTATAATTCAAACATGTGGGAGGAACCTTTTTTTTTCATTATTAGCTGCATATTATGGCATTTGGTAATGGTTTTTAATTTGATGCAAGTGGTTGATGAGCTGATACATAAATTCCAAAATCTACAGGGTGGTAAGGATGTTTATAATCTCAGATTTATTTGTTTTAATCTTGCAAAAAATAAATTTGAATGCTTTGTTTCTTTTTATGTCTTTATGTATATATTTTTAAAAATTATTGTATTGTCACTATACATACTTTTGTTAATTTATGCTAAATATTTTTTAAACTAATTTGTTATCTCATTTTTTTTACAGGATTTTTAACTTTGGTGTTAAATTTATTTCATTGCATGTTGAAGTTGGAGAATTTCTTGGGGATGAAATTCTTCCTTCTATTTCATCAAAGGTTGAAATAAAGGAAATTACTGCTGCTAGTGATCATGTTCAATTTGGACGATTAGTAAAATGTGGCTTTGAATTTAAGGTATGTTCATAAGGTACAAAATACAGAAATTAAAAGATGTTATTTGGATTAAATTTTCAAAAATTGTGTAAATTGCTTCTGTTTGATTGTTTGCTTGTTAAAGAATTAAAAATTATATATGTGTGTGTGAATGTTAGTTATATATTAAATTGCTAAAAGTCTAACCTAAAGCAAGACAATAAGTAGAAGTATAACAAGACAGTATATGTCAAAGTTAAGTGACCACAGTAATATATTAGCTGATTCTCTTTGTCCTTAGAATTAAGATTGTAAGGTTAAAGGTAAAATATATAAATATGCTTTATTTACATAGGATTAGATCTGTATTATCAGAAACACACAGTTGTGTGGTTGAATTGGTTGTGTGTATCACAATTAAAAATTGTGTCTTGCAATATTTTAAGACTCACTAAACCAAAAATATCAAAATTGCTTGAATACTAAAAATTTTCATAATGACATTTCTCAATCTAAAAATTCCTTGAAGTGCCCCCCCCCCCTCCCGTTATTATTACAGTGTCTTTTTATTAATCGAAATATTCTCGAAATTTTATTCATTGTCTTTTGTAAAAATCCTTTCATTATAGTCCAGGAATATCTTATTTCTAATACCTCTCTGTTTTGGAGGCATTTTGAGAAAAATTAAGTTTCAAAAATATTTTAAGAATTAATGTGTTGCACATTTACTGTTTTTGAACAGCATTTTATTTATATTTATTGTATGCAGTTGATAGTAACACAGTGCTTGAATAATGACAAAACATAAAATAAACAGTATTCTTTATCGTATAACAAAATAAAAGAATGGTTTTAAGTTTAGAAAAGAAAAAGCTACTTGTAGCTGAATGGGAAAATTGCATTTATACATACTTGGGAATATCAGAACCATAGCTAAAAAAAATCACTGGAATTCCATTTTTACATACAACTTGACCACCTGGTGGCAGAAATGAACAACAAATTTTACAATCCATGGATATATGCTAATGAATAAAAAATTCAACATGATTCATGGATCTATGTAAATGAGCCAGCTCAAAATTTTTTCTGATAGCAAGCATTAGAACAAATTTAAATGGTTTTAATTTAATTAAAGAAAAAAGTAATGAAGTGAAACAAATATAGTCCTTAAAAAAGGGGGATTTTTTTAAAGACTTGTTCCCAGTAATATAATGCATTAAAACCTCTACTATCATACTGAAATTTTTCTTCTTTACAATTTATATATTTCATAGCCTATTGTGGATTGTTCTTTTGGAAAGAATCTTTCAATTTTTAAATTTCTTGATTTGTGTATCATACTTTTATTGAAAAAAGACAAAGGCATGTTAAGAAGTATAACAAATTTAAAATAAATTTGGTAGTTTTTAAGTAGAATTTTTCTGTAGGAAAAACTGATTAATTTACAATGTTGGGAAATAAGAGAACTTCTTAAATTTTTTAATAAAAAAGATTAACAATAAAGGCAAATTCTAAAATAATTTTAGTAGTTTATGTGTTAAAACTAACCATTATCTACTTACTTCACTGGGTTTTTGTGATGTTGTATGACCATATATTGTTATTGCTAAGTCCTAGCATTAAGCTTTCAATTCTATTTAAAAACATTCTTAAATTATTCTTATTATATTCTTTAAAACATTATTACCTTGCCTCATCTTTTGAAAAGGAGAGGTTTTAAATTTCTAAAATAAATGAAGTATATTTATCTTTAATAGTAATAGTATTGGAATGCTAAGGTAACCCAAAAAACACAAAAGCATGTGAAATAATTATCATAAGCACAATGTTCTAAAAAATAGCGCTATGGGTGGCTTTTTGAAATCTCGATGTTGATAATGATTTTCTTGTGTTTTGAAGGTTAAGTGTGCAGAATTTCATCAAGGTCAGATTAAAACAGTAAATTTGTATGAATTATTCACATTATATATAGAGGTAGATAGATAGAGATGTAAATGTAGAGAATAAGGTTAATGACATTAACTACATAATATCATTTTTTATTCTCAATCATTAAAATTATATGTTAAGTTAATGCTTAAAGTATCTTAGTTGTATTTTACTAAGTTAAATTTTTGTTTTGAAAATATCTTCAATTCTTCTTATTATTTTAATAAATAATATGTTTAATTAATATAATATAATATAATATTTATTATTATTCATTGTAAATTATTTTATGTATCTTTTTTTATTCTATTCCAGGCATCTGATAAACTTATAGATTTGAATTTCAACTTATCTGTGCTTCATATACTATATCAAAAAGAAGTATTGCAGTGCTTTTTGAATGCACTATTTTTTAAAAGTAAAAAAATGAATTTAAATTATGAACCCAAGATTAAAAGGTATTTAAATTTCCATTGAGTATTTTAATCAAAGCAAACATTTTCATTGTAATTAAGTCTTATTTGTTTAAATATATTTGTTTCAGAAAAAGACCTTTAAATGAATTATTTAATGGATACAAAATAAAGACCAGTGTAGATGTTGATGATATTTGTATTTCCTTCGAAATACCTGAATGTGAAAAATTTTGTTTTGGATTAATTAAAGGCCAAAGCTCATTGGAACATTTAATATGTACAAAAAGTGAGTTTTACTATCAACTATTTGCAACTATATTAATAAAAATACAATAATTTTTAAATGGAGATTTCTACATGTAGTCTTTGGTTTTTATTTTTAGATTCTCAAGTTATTTTGCCATCGAATTCATCTCTAAATACAGGATCAAGGTATGTATAAAATTTTAAACATTGTTTATGTATGTATTCAGTAATATGTATTTCCAAAATCAGTGTTCTATTCAGTACCAAGTCTTTCATACTTATTTACTAATACAGTTTATTGCCATATAGATCTTTTAAATTTTAAAATGTTTCAACTATAAAATAAGATAAATTCTTATTATTATAGTATCTGTCTTTGGAAATTTTTTTTATTTTGTTTAGTCCTTTTGTATTTTTATACAAAAAAGAATTGTTTTAATATTACTGTAGTAAATGGTTGGATTCAATTAGTTTGCCAAAACCTATAATTAAATTTTGTTGAATGTGGAGAACTTATTATTGAAAGGACATTTGCAATAATGTGGAAACTACAAAATTATATTGGGACAGCAATTATGGTCTCAAACTATTTGAATCCCATCATTGACTACTACTAACATTTTCTGCTACTTTTATGTAACATTTAACTTTTATTTTACAGTTTTGAATTATTATTAGAAACTGCCTTTTTAAAACTTGGAGATACAAGTATTAGTGATTATGGAATGTTGAAAAGATATCATTATAGTTACGTTCCTGTTTCCATTGGCATGATCTTGTTAAAGGTACAATTTTTCTTTTGTGAACAATGTTAATATGAAAGTTCTAACTCTTATTTAAATCATGTAATAAAATAAAAATATCTGACAGAATTGATTTTTTTTTAAAGTAGGCTTTTGTGTTTTACAAAAATGATAAAAATTGACATTGAGTTTTTTATATTGATTTGCAAAATTCTGAAGTTAAATCTGCTCAGTGTTTTTTCTATAGGTTTTTGTGTGTGTTATGGAAAGTGAAAAAAGTATTCAACTTTTAATGTGTGATAGGAATTTTACTTTTGTGTTGAGAAATATGATTATAACTCAACTTAATTTTCAGCAACACTGTTATAAATACTTCTAATGATGAAAAATTACTTATACTATAGTTTTCATAACTAACTTATTGACTAAAATATTGATTGTTATATAAAAATACTAATTAAATTAACACATTATTAGAAAATATGTGTGTTTAATTGTCAATAGCAACCTAAAAATGCATTTTCCCCCCTTAAAAATTCAAATTATTAACAAAGAAATGTTTCTTGATTGTAGGTTATAGTTAACACTTAAATAAGAATAGGATTATCTGTAGTTAATTATATACTAATTTCAATTTTATCGTTCTTCCTGCTGATATTATCATGCTTATGCAAGTAAAATTTACCATGGCTTTACTTTCTAACTTGCACCATGATCTCTAAACCCAATAAGAATTTAATTAAAAATATTAACTAAAAAAATAATAGGAATTTACATTTTGCACTAGTGTATATCTGACTAAGGTCTCTTGAATGTGATATTTTTAGATTACAAATAAATTTCTATAACCTCTCAATATGAAAGCTTCCTAGTTCTAATTAACATATGCTTTTTAAAATTCAGTCTGCTCCATCTTTTACAAAAT
Source organism: Trichonephila inaurata madagascariensis (assembly GCA_019973955.1). Lineage (NCBI taxonomy): Eukaryota > Metazoa > Arthropoda > Arachnida > Araneae > Nephilidae > Trichonephila > Trichonephila inaurata. Next base: position 51,458 of record BMAV01004873.1, read on the forward strand.
ATTACTTTATGATTTTTCCTAAACTTTTTTTATAGGTTCGATATAATCAGTTGGATTGCTGTATGGAATGTATGGTTGATGGCTGCCATTTACAGTGGTGTCCTGAATCTAGTCAGTTATCGTTATACCTTTTAAGTTATGCCAAGAAAAATTTTTTTTCTGATAATGCATCTCATACTGAAAATCTCTCCAAAAAGCCATCAATACCCTTATCAAATGAAGGAAAATCAAAAGTATCATACAATGTTGAACTCAATTTTAGAGGGCTTAATATTTTTTGTATGAATGGATACAAAACTGGAGTTCTTATAAGAGCTGATTTGTTGAAACTGACATCATCAAATGAAAAGGCAAAAATACTATTTGAGGGTTTTAAATTATCATATTTAAATACCCTTTTGAAAGTAAGTACATTAAACATTTTGGAGACATGCTTAGTTTACATGTTATTTAAAAACTGATTTTTTTTTTAAAAAAAATTGTTATATAGGTTTGAAAATTTTTGTTTACTTTTCTGGATAATTATTTTAAAAGTTCCTTCTTAATTAAATTACACTGTGTCTTTATAATGTATAAAGGGAAATAGTCTTCTTTTTCCTTTTTTCATTTTATTAAAACAAACAAATTCCTTGATTATTGTTCATATTTTGGATTTTATTATTAACATATATCATTCGAGTCATTTTACTCATACTGATGTAATGAACATGGTAAAATAAAGCAATTTTTATAATTTCAGCTATTAATAATTTTAAATATATTTCTTAAATACTTTATTTATTCAAGACATATAAGGATATTCTGTTCTAAAATGTTTTTAGCAATCTTATTTAGTTTTTTAAGAAACCATTTTAAAATATTCTTTTTTTAAATAAAATTGTTTAGGTCTACTATTGCGTTCGATCGTCAGAAATTAAAAATTATGATATGTTTGTGGAAGATGCATCAGTAATCTATTTATTAAAATCTAAGGTATGTATAAAATGTCAAGTATATGTAATGCATTTTTTTTTTAATTTTTTACTGTATTAAGAAATTTGCTAATTTAAAGAAGGAATGTATTCAATTGTTAAAAGTTGTATACTTACATTATTAATACAAAAATAAATTTTGCTTGTTATGTTTCTATGTTATTTTTAGACTAATATAAGCTTATTCAGGAGAAATTGGTCTCATTATTAAGTTATACTTAGTTACAGCAAATATATAAAAGTTTTGTGTTGAAATAAGAATTCAATTATTTTTCTTCAATTTTTTTGAACTACTTATTTAGTACAAATTCATTTTAGCCGAGATTTAAAAAGAAGGTGATATATTCTTTTAATACTTTTGAACCTTTTTTCAGAACTGATTAGGGAAATTTCTAAATTTTTAGATAAAATTATAAAAATTTTAAAACATTTTCATTATACACGTTCTGAAGATTTTTTATACTTGTAAATCAAATAATTCTTAATATTCTGTGAACCTTGTTATTTTTTTAATTAAATAATGTATATATAACTTATTTGTGTGAGGTTATGCATCATGTTAATGTTTTATTGAGTCAAGATTTAATGATTAAATTGGTGAAATAACAATTATAATTTTCACATAAAGTAGACTTGAACAAATTTTTAAAATTATTTATGACAGAATTTTACAAATAAGGATATATTTATTACTTTTAAAATCCTTTTTAATTTCTACTGGAACAAATAAATTTTTATATTAAGCTTCCTGAATTCATTCTAAGTAATTAAAATTGTTTGTTTACAGGATATTACAATTCGAATTTCTGAAAATATGTATGTAAATTGGAGTACTACCTTACATATGACAATTGTTACAATTGCTCAAGAATGTATTGCTTTTAAGAAAAACCTCATTGTTTCTTCAGTTGAAAACAAAGGTAATAAAATTTTAATTATTGGTTTTACATATTTATCTTTTATCTTAAAATTTACTCAATATATTTCTTTCTCCTTACTTTTAGATTCATCAGAAATCTCTTCAAGTGAATTGTCAGATTCTAGTACACGAGCTAATAAAAAAATATCCAAGGCATTTTCTATCTGTTTACAAGCTAATGGCCATTTAGATTTTGGCATTATTCTCTCCAAAAATCATAGGTATCTTGTTCTTATGTTGTGAAAATAGTACTGATAAATATTAAAACTATTAAAATTGCATGTATTTTGTAATGTTTTTTTTTTTATGATAGACATAATTAATATTATTTCAATATATTTTTGGAATGTATTATAACATCAAATTTTTGAGTTTTCCTTTTTAATGGTCTACAACAAAAAATAAAAAAAGATGAATACAATAGCATTTTTTTCATTCATGGAAAATGATTTAAAATTATTTTTATTAATAAATTAATTTAAAACTCCTATTATGTTTCTTAGAAAAATAATTAAATTATATATTAAGCGTGTGATATTTATTTTAACAAAAAGGCAAAACTTTGATTTTGAAACATGTTTGAAGTGTTTATTAATGTGAAATATCTGGTAGTTTAGTATCTGTATTTAAAAATTTCTTGGGGTTATAAATGTTTAATATTTTTTAACTGCAATCATTATAATCTGATTCTAAAAAATATGAAAATGGTTACCAGAGTTTAATTTTGTTTCATTATTTTGGCTGTATTATTTTATAATAATTCTCTTTTGTCAATTTAATTTCTAATATTTTTGTTTCATATATGCATATATGCTCCCATAAGCAAAATTTGATTTCAAAAATATTTATTATTTTTTAAATGTTAGATTAATTTTCATTTTTGTTTGTAATATGTACTATAAAACGTTTTTTCAAGTACTTTATGGGGTTTTTGTAAATATAGTTATTTTATTTTACTTCATTATGATTCCATTATAAATATTTTATTCAACTTGTTCTTTCAGAATGATATTTTCTTCAAGTGACATTACTTTTAATTATAAGCAACAATTTATATCAGCTAATTCAGAACAATTAGTTATCGCATTTGACAACCATGAAATTTTTACATTTGAGGTAAGAGATGAAAATTAATGCATTTTTGCTCAATTGTATTAGGATTTTGAATAATTGAAATATTAAACATACCTGAAAAAATTGTGCCACTTAAAAAATTTTTTAAAAAAGGAAGCATTCATTAAAAATTATTTAATTTTAGATAAACTTTTTTGATTATTTTTCTGCAATGTAAAACACTGAATTACTATATTCTTCTATTTTACTCCTTTTAATGTGGCATGTTATGCATATTTATTTGTGTATAGTCATTTTTAAATTTGTCTGGAAACCTACACATAAGTATCTAAGTAATACTTCAAAATATGTAAAAATAAATGAAATTCTCTGCTTAATGTTTTTGTGATATATATAACGTACCATATATATATAATTGTATTGGTTTTGATTTTTGATTTAATATAATTTAAATATTTTTGCTTCGCATTTTAGTACCACTTGAGTAATTTTTTTTTCTATTTTAAAGGGATATATAAACTTCCCGCTATAATGGAAACAAATTTAAATGTTTATGAACATACTTTTAATTTAAAATAATGCGCTTAATTATATTTCTGTTTCTTCTGCGTGAAATGTGAAAATGTATTTTGTGAAGTATATGAAAGTATTCTTAATAATATTTAATATTTGAATGAATTAATTATTCTAACTAGAGCTAATTAATTAACATGTGCACCATGTTTTTAGTTAAACAAGGATAATAAATTTCTCTGGTTCAAATTTTTATGATTAAATTTCTTTTCAAAACATTTTTAGTTTAATTGTAAGAAAAAAATGGCCAGTATTTTTAATGGAAATAATAATTTTTTAAAAAAAAATTTAAAGAAAAATGTAATTATTTTAAATATTTTAATACTAAGTTATAATTTTAATTTTGGTCTTTTTAACTAGAATCATTTTGTGTGTAGTTTTATACCCTATTAGGTATAGAGATTTTATATTAGGTTCAAAAATAATTTATAAAATACAATAAATAAATTTGTTTCTCCTTAAATGTGTTTTTATTTTTGTTTTTTAGTTTGATTGCATTATTATTATTAATATGACTTTTTAATTTTAGAAAATCTTGGTTTCTTTAATGGAGGGAAATGAACAGCATTTACTTTGTAGACAAGGCTTTGATGAGCTTGAATTGCCTAATAATAGATTATTGTAAGCAATTTCACTAATATCTCTATTCATATATAATTATATTACTTCATATGACATAGTATTTTTTAAATATATTTACTGTAAATTTCTTTTTTATGTATAGAAGCATTCATTTTGATGCAGTAAAATTTATGTTCCCTTACCAATACAATTTTGCTGAAGCTTTCAGTGAAGAAGTGAGTAATATTTTGTGGCCCTTAGCATGTAATTATAATTTACTTATCAGTATGTTTAAAATATCATTACAGCTATATTATTAGAAACAGCACAATTCTTAGTTTTTTTTAAAATTTATTTTATTGTGTTATAAAATTAACCTTTTATTTTAAATATTTGATTTTCGGTTAATTAGAGAAAGGATCTTATATCATATGGGTAGATTTAAATTGTGTTATACTTACTCAGGGCCCAGTGGTCGAGTGGTTGTGTATCGTGTTGTCACACCACAGGTCTGGGTTCTATTCCCAGGCTGGGCAAGTTTGACTCAGCCTAAATGAGTACCAAGCTTGCTTGGGGACTTAAACACTGAGGGTCTCGCTTCAGACTGACCACCTGATAGGGACATCTTCTCTTGCACCTCAGCACACAATGGTCACGTATACTGGGATGGGCACAGTAGGCCCTGGCCCTGATGGGCTGTTGCGCCTCTGAGTTTGAGTTTATACTTACTCATATAACTTTAATTTCACAAATATGGATGAATTATAATACATTTGGTTATAATATACATGTTTGACATAACTTAATATGTTCTGTGTACATTTATTTTTAAATTTGATTATTCATTATAATATAAAATATAACTGAATTAACAAACTTTTTCTTTTTGGAAGCTGTTTCCTTCATTTGATTATAGTAGAAAATTATGTGAAAATTAATATCAATAATTTTTTTGATGTTCTAAAAGAATATTAATAAAACCAAAATAATCTTTAATGAATTAAAAATACTTTTACTTTGGAAAAAATTATTAAAAACCTTTTAAATTGTATTTTAGAAAAAAAAACATTAAGCTAAACTATATACTTTTGCAGCAGAGATTTGTTGTATTTTAAGTTGTTTAACATTCAGCCTGTCCTATATTTATGTTTAGGTATGGAATTTCCGATATTTTGTATATTGTTAAATATGATTAATTATTGTATAATGATATAAGTAATGGAGTGTAATCTGAATTCCCTATTGTAAAATTTTAAAAAAATTACATGTTGTACTTTATATGCAATTGATTGTGAAAATTGTTAAATGTAAAACGTGTTATAGCTGTAATTTTTTTAAATAACATTAGTTGTGTGTGCTTAAAAAGAGGTATATTTTTTGCATATTTATTGGAACAATAAAAGAAACTACGTCTATACCTTAAAAAAATATGATTGTTCTGAAAGATTTTGCATATATTTATTGTTTATGCTATATATGAAAACAATTAAGTAACAAAACTATTTTAAATATTCTGAAGAAATTTCCTCTGTTGCAAAAGAAAAGTTTCTGTTATATTACAATAAAATTTTTAACAAAATATTAAAATTTTTAAACGTTGTATTCATATTCTATTTATCTGTCATATTTAGATGTAATATTGAAAGATTTTTATATTTAAGCACTAGATAAAATATTAAACTGTCACCAATTATTTCAACTGTATATTATTATTTAGTACTTTACTTTCTCTACTCTAGATTAGAAGTAACATACCTTATTCTATTGCTAGTAACAAGTGACATAATGGAAATGGAAATTGTTTTAAATTTTGAAATTGGCTACAATATCATGTCTGACAAAGTGGGATACATTAAAATAATTCTGCTACCTGATCTAAGCAATTCTGATTAATAAAATATAATGTTTTGAATTTGTGTAAATAAAATATTTAAAATCCAAAAAATATACAATTCACTTAAATAATTTTGACTTAACATACCTGATAAAACAAAAATTTTAATGTGGCTTAAAGAAAATTATAATTATTAATATGTAGCATATTTATTTGTATAAAGATGATAAGAATTAAAGAAAAGTTTAAATAACAGATTATTAAGTGTTGCTAGGTGATGTATTATGTAAAAGGACAATTTTTTGTTTGAATTGCTAAGACTTCTTATAGTAGTTAAAAGAAAACCTTTAAAATGTTCTTCAAAGAAAATGTTAATAATTTTTCTGAATATCACAGTAAAAATTTTAAAAACCAACCAGTCATTTTTTTTTCATTATACTTTCAGAATTCTTATTTATGTTTAAAGTAGATTTTATGAATATGTATAACTTTTTAATATGTTTGTATGCATGCATTTATGCTTTTCGGTTGTAATACAAGTTTCTTTTTGTACTAGATCCGAAATAAAATTCCAATTTTGAATGCAAAAAATTTTACTTGGTTGTTAAATTTGTTTTAAACTAAAATAACTCTATTTTTGCAGTTTATTAATTTAATTAAATGGTTGAAGATTTTGCATAAGAAAAAGAAAGTTCCTTTTACACTTGAAAGTAAACTCCCTCCAGATCTTCATATTGTATGCAAGGTAAGAGAGAATAAATAATGCTTCACTTTTAATCAATAATTTCTTTTAAAAATTAATTAATTAGTAGTTTTTAGGTAAAAAGTCGATACATGTAACATATGGTAAATTTGATGATATGTTCCCCAATTTTAAAAAATAGTGTAAGATAAAAAATTTCTAAATATTTTCCCAAAAAACCTGTACACAGAAAGTATTGATAAAATGTGTTACATATTTATAAAACAAAAACAATTCATTTCTATTACAAATAAACAAAATAAGTGTACAGTGAAAATTCAGTCTCTAAGTGCATACAACATATAAAAAGTCAACTTGAAATTATGAATAAAATTACTAAATAACAACTCGCTATTCGATAAGAAGCATGCACATTTATAATGAATTGGATAAATATGCTATTATCAGTAAATGTGTTAGATGTGTCTAGCACAACTGTTGGTTTTGATTCAAATGAAGAACTTCATTGATTATTATCGGCCTCAGCTTTTCTTTTCCTTTTCTTTTTTTTGTAACAAAGTCTGTTATTAGTGGCTGTTTCTTTATGTTTTCCACTTATCAAGTTGTTTATATTGTTTTTGATATTCTGCTGCACAAAACTTTTAATTACATTGAAATTTTAATTCACACTCCATTTTAGGATCATAAGTAAGAAAATGTTGTTTCATACTTGTGTGTGTAGCAAATTTCATGCCCTCTCGAATTCATTCAGAACAGCAGCAGCCTAGTGGTCAAGGTATTGGATCATGGCTAGCATGTCATTAGTTTGAGCTCAGTACCACTGAAGACTCGCCATGTAGAGGAGCGATGCATGTTAAATCTGTCGAGAGCTCACACATCCTCCTGCTGGTGCGAAGTGGTAGTTAGGAGAGGGGGGTGCCAGCTCAGGTGTCCTCGGCACTTGACTATGATTCAAAATTACAAGGTCCATCACCAAAATCCCTCATGTGCGACATTAATATTCACTCACTCTCAAATTCAATTAGCTGTTAATAGGTGAACTTCACCTTCAACTTCGTCATTATCGACTTCTGTATTATCATAAACTATCATTAATTTGATCAAATTGTCTTCATCCAAAGGACATGAATCCCCAAATTTTGGGGGGATTCGTTCTAGAACAAAAGATGTGCAGAAAAAAAAATTCGCTTAACTCGTGTATCAAGTTATTTCAAAATCATGTAAAAAAAGATCATGTTAATGGAGAGTTGGGTGTATTCTGAAATCTTGCTTTGTTGTGTAGTACAAAGTATTTACCTCAGAACCAGAAACGTGTTACTTTATTTTATGCTAATTTATTTTCCTGAAATACACTGATGAAATAAATTAAGAGAATTTGCATATTTTATCATATTGCATGAAAAAAACTGAACTGAATGAAAAACGACTGCTTCTAGATAAAAATGCAAATCCTGTATGGTAAATAGGTAAGTGTACATGTCTGTGTAGGTGGAGCCAACAAAAAAACAGGCTTTCTAAGCTTGTGTAAGTTAAGACATATTTCGTTCACCTGCACACCTTAGCAAATTTCTTGGTATTATTTTGAAGCAATCAGTTCAATTCAAATTGTAACAGTAAAAATGAGTAACCACCAACGTTTAGATGATGGAATAAAGAGGCGAATTGTGGGGAGGCTAGAAGCAGGCCAGTGTCAAGTACAGATTTGTAGATAGTTCAATTTAACTCCCAGCATCATGTATAACTTATGGAAACAATTCCAGGATACTGGGTCCATTGAGAGAAAGCCTGGGCAAGGTCGTCCAAGAGCCACGACGGCCAGAGAAGATCGCCATTTGTTGGTTATAGCAAGATGTAACGGGGGGGAGGGGGTTATAGCTTCTCAGCTCTCTCGTTACTTGTATACAGCCACAGGAATCCGTGTATCAAGGGTGACTGTTTCAAAAAGACTTTATGCTTGTGGGTTGTTTGCCAGAAGATCTGCTGCTTGCATCTTGCTCACATCTACAAACAGGAGAGTCTGTTTAGCATGGTGTAGGCAGCATAGAGATTAGAGTATGGATCAATGAGCGACCACATTCTGTTCACTGATGAGTCCTGTTTCAGCCTAAACACCAATTCTTGCCGTACGTTCATATGGAGAGAACCATGGACCCACTACTTACCTCCAATGTCTGTGAAATTGACAATTATGGTACAGGAGGTTTAATGGTCTAGGTAGGCATCATGTTGGATGACCGTACACCTCTCCATTTCTATGAAAGAGGCTTTGTGACTGGTGTGGGGTATAGGGATGAGGTCTTGGAGCCCTATGTTCGTCTTTTCAGGGGTGCATGTGGCCCCGAGTTCATTTTAACGGATGATAGCGTGAGGCCACATAGAGCTATTCTAATCGACGAATTTCTAGAGAATAAGGGTACTCACTGTATGGATTGGCCAGCCTGGTCTCTAGACCTCAACTGTATAGAGCATGTCTGGGACGCTCTGGGGAGAGCAATAGCAACTCGCAATTCCCTCCAAGAACCATCCAGGAAATGAAAACAGTGCTGCTGAATGAGAGGGACCAATTACCACAAGAACTGATAAACTGCCTTATTTCAAGAATGACATCATGCTGCAACCATGCCACAGCTATACAGTATGATTTGTATAGTTGTAAGAGGGGACCATACTCCCTATTAATCCATTTCTTTTGTTTATTCTGCAACCGCTGTTTCATACCTTCCAACTCCAACAAGTGTTACACATGATCATACATGTGTATTGCAATTGTTGAATGGTTATTTGTTTTGTATTGTATGTACATATCAAATTTCATTAAAATCTAGTTCTAGAGATAATCGATAAAGTCTGCAAATTATCTTAATTTCTTACACCAGTGTATATGAAAATTTTGAAAATGAAACATTTAAGACAGTAAAAGATTTTATATATTCATATATTTGCAAATTAAAATTAATTTAAATTTTACTAATTTTTTTTTAAAAATTTTCTGAAGGGAATATTTTCTGATGCCTATTTTTTATTTAAATGTATTACATTTAAGGTGAAATTTAAAGTAGAACTATACATTGCATATTTTCTTTTTGAAGCAACTTTCCTAAATTTTCCTCTTTTAATTAAATTTTTTCCCTAACTGTTTTATAAATAAAATCTTAATTAATTTTCCTACTTTTTTTAAAAAGAGGGTTTATGCTTTTCTGCTGATTTTATAAGAAAATGTTTGCTTTCTTTAGAATTTTAAATTATTGAGATGACATTTTATTTTATTTCAGAAAAGATATTTTATTTGCTCATTTTTTTTATTTTCCTTTCATGGTTTTTTTAAAAATTATTGTGATGTAAAGTAATAGAAGATGAAACAAACTAACAAAACAACAAGCAAATGTTAAGTTATTAAATATATAAAATATGAAGAAGAAATTTGGAACTTTCATTGTATTTGAAATAATTATAAAATTGAAAATGAAATGTAATGTTGCATATAATGCAATAGTATGAGAATATGCATTAATTTTCATGGAAAGCCTTATCTTACAAAACATTTTATAGAAATAAATTTTAATACAGTACTCATAACTTAAGGGGACATGGTACGATTTACACTAAAATTTTTAATTTAAGGGTTTTTAAAATATTTTTGGTTGCCTCCTATTTGTATGTACTATGTAAAACAAATTTTGTACTCAAAATTTTGTAAAAAGCTAACCATTTAATTTTTTAAAGGAAAAACCTGAAACTTATGAAGTGATTTTAAAATGCTACTCCTAATACAAACATTTACATACATGCACGAAATTGATTTACAAGTACATCAAACTATGTATAACAAAAGTTGGTATGGGTTTTGCAATAACATGATTAGCATTCATACAATACTTCTTTTTTATGAATGCTTATTGAAAATTCTTTAAAAAATGTATGAATTCTGAGTTTAATTATTTTTTAAAAAATAAGAGTATTAATTTGATTTAAAAATGCATACCAATTTTTGTTATATGTACTGTTAGCAATAGGTAAAAAAAAATTCAAAGCATTATGCACAATAGAAAAAAAGCCTTAACATTTTAAATGAAGACAAACTAGTTATTTTATCTTTCTGAGATAAGTCAATTTAAAGTTTTGATTTGCCTTAGGGATGTGAACAAAAACGAAACTAAAAGCTATCATAATTCTGCATTTTTTAAGTTTAGAGCTTTCAAATTTTGTGAGGTTATAGAAATGTATATAATGAATAGTTTAGGCTAAAGAAGTTAGATTTGATTTTTTTGACGGATTTTTGTCAATTGAATCGTAATGTGTCCCCTTAAGGATTCTGAACAAAAATATATTATGAGTTATACTAGTTTGTTGCATTTGAATTATATTGTAAAATATTTTGTGCATTTATTTTTTGAAAATGTTAGTACAAGAACTAAATATTATGCCTTCATTTCATCTTTTGAATTTTTTTTACAATCAGATTGTTCTTTAAATTATCTTTTGTGATAAAAAATAATTAAATATTTAATAAAACACAAACATATTTTTAAAAATTAATTTTGATAATGTATATGATTAGATTTTCTAAAATGCAAATGAATTATATCTTTACTTCTAGGTTTGGACTATTGAACTGGAAGATGATCCATTTGAAGTAAAATTAAGAGACAACTGTGAGGTTAGTGTTTGTGCCAGAATTTTTAACTGTGATTACATATCTAGAGATGTGAGATGTTTTTATCATTTAGATGAATTATATGTTTTTGAATATGATATACAAAATAAATAATTTGATGATTTATATTTAAAAGCAAATATCAAAATATTATAAGATGAATTACTTTTATTGAAATATTATTGTATTTTAATTGCAAAATAGACTTTTTTTTATATATGCTTAGATTTATTTTGAATCTGCATACATTTCAAGAATTAAAACAGAGAACACTGAAAAAGAATTACAGCTCTGTATTGCCATTTGGTTCTATTAACCATTGTATTTTATTAGTTCTCTTTTCATAAGCATTAGAAGATTACATTAATTAAATTATGATTCAATAACCATGTATTACATCAAAAGTATGAATATTCCAAACATTATATATATATATATATATATATTTTATGCTAGCTTATTTAATTTTTACCAACTAACCTTTTGGTAAAGATTAATGCTCAAATCAAATTGTAAGCTTAATTTTTGTTCCACCAATCAATGTAATACTAATTTTTTGAAAAAAAAAGACATTGCCTATTAAATTGAATTGTGACTTCAAAATTCTCTCATGGCTTAGTATGGAAACTCGACTTATGAGGTATGTTTCAAATAGTCAATTGTTTTTTTATGAAGTAAATGATAACACCAAATTATCCAGATTTTCTGTATTGATTCTTTCAAGCACAAGTTTAAAGCAATGATTCAAAAATACTTTTGAGACCATAGAAAGTAATATTTCTCTAATAAAAAAATTTCAAATCCCAATGGAAGTGTCTATTCAAAATTTGAATTTATAGGTTCTTAAATAAAATTGTTTTCTTAAAAAAATTCATAAAAAATTGTTTATTATTATGTTAATTTAAAAATAATTTACACAAACAATTACTTTATGTTACTCGGCTAGCATATTATGAATGTATATCTGCACTTTTTGAGAAATAAAGTTTGTGGGACAGAAGTCCTTTTAAGTTAGTTATTATTAAAATATATTTATTTACTTTTTGAATTTGTCTAATTTTATAAATGTATTTATATTACTTTTGTAGCTTTTAGAGGATGAGTATCATGAAAGCCTTAAGAGAAAGCGAATGTTGGATGAGAAGATTGAAAGTTTTCGTCGAACGAATTTGCTTTTGCCAAGTAAATGTTCATTTCTAACCTACATGTTATGAGAACTAGTTTCAAGATCAATTTCTTGCTTAACTTTCTTAGATCTTAGATAAATAAATATTCATTTAAATTATGAGATTTGGTTGTTTTCTTTTCCCCAAAGTTGAAAATAATTGCTAAATGAAAAAGCAATTCAAACTTTAATCCTTTAAAAAAGGATAAAAGGCATTTTGTATAATATAAAGCAAAATTTAATAGATTTTGTGGTCAGCTATTAGTAAAAATTGATAAGTACAATATTTATGATATATGGGACTGCTACTTTGTTAAAAAATGTACAATATAAAATTTAAATTAGGTGTTTCATTTAATGGTCTAAGTACTCTTAAGTTAATGCTTATCAAATGAAATGATAAAGTGAAAGAAATTTATTGTGGAATATTTTTATAGTTATGTTTTGAATTTTTTTACATATTAAAAATTTTATGAACTTTTGATGACTTGAACAAATTACATTGGAGAATATATGTGAACTTTGTGTTTATTTAGCTTACTTGTTTTAAGTAACTAATAATTTTTTTAAACAGGTGAAAAAATTAATTTACTTTATTCTAAATTGGCAAAGAAAAATGCAGAGATTTATATCCAACGATCTCAACAACTCTATCAGAAAGATTCAATGCGAACTTCCTTGTGCACTTGGACTCTAGAAGATGTAGACATCTTAGCCATTGCTGATACAGCTTACCACGGAACTGAACGAGTTGTGAACAGGATAAAATTATTGGATCCTGACAGGTAAATTTTAACCATTACAGATTTTAATCATTTTAGTGTATCAGATGTGAGCTTTTAGTTTAAAAAATGTTGAAAAATGCTTGCAAATGTGAGAGAAATCTTCCTTTTGCATTTGTGTTTTATTTAATGCAATGAAAAAGTATAATCTAGATTTCAGATGAAAAAGTATAAAATTCTATAATATTAACATTATATCGAAAAATTTTAGGTTCTAGAAAATGAAAATTCTATGTAGCTTAAATTTAGATGTTGGTGGAAACCTTAATCAATTTTCTAAGTAATATCTTTGGTTTCAAAAATCTTAATTTTTGTCTTAAGAAAATTCAAAAAAAAAATTTTTTCAGTGTTTTTGCATAGAATTTTGAAGTTAGAAGACAATTTTTGTTCCCAAAACTACAAAATGCTAATTTTTATTTGTTTGGGGAAAATATAGAAAAGAAACATTGTTGAATTTTTTTATGTGTAATCAGGAGATTTTTTTTGTTTGTTTTTGAAAGATCTTGCTTTTTTTAATTTTCATTTAATACCAACGTTTCAATTGGTAACACTTTTAACTTCTTTGGGATTTGTTGTATAAATTGTGGTTAAATAAATTAATTTTATGTAATTTAAAAAACTGATTCATTATTTTAAGAACAATAAAAAAAAACGATATTTGCAATGCAGAATAAAAATGGTTAGCAGTTTTAATTACACTGGAATATATTGCGCCAATTCTGTAAAATATTTTTGTAGTTTTTTTTAAATAAGGATTTTAATTTTTCAGTCCCTATCCTGATGAAGGACTCGAATTTACCACATTGTGGGCTAGAAAGGTCAGATGTTCTGTGACATCATGGATCTGGCAAATGAGAGATTTTCCTCAAATGCCTTTGAATATTCGAGAAATGAATCTATGGGGATTTCTTATAGGAGCTGAGCAAGAAGCATCTCCCAGAGGTTTGTTTAATTCTTTATTAATGAATTAAAATATCAGATGTGTTTATGATAGGCGTGATCATGTTTTTATTTAAAAGGGATAAAAGTGTCAATAATAATTTTCAAACGTATAGATTTATATACATGTATATAATTTTACGTTTGGTAATTGAAACAAATTTCAATTGTATTTTTAAAATCAGTGTTTAAGTATTATTTCTGATATTGAACTATATTACTAGAAATCAAAGTAGAAATCCAGAGAAATAAAAATTAAATTAAAATTTAAAAATCAGCTCTAATTGAGTTGTACAGAATTTTTTTTATTACTTTTTTTTTAATTAGCTTTACTGTAACAGGACAACTGAAATTTGCCTTTTTTCCAGCTTAAGTTTTATATATATCTAACAGATGAAACATTAAAAATCTGTTTCTTTTTATTTATATACTTTTAATATTTTATATTGAAGTAGACCTTTAAAACAGATTTCTTAAATAATTTTTTTTTTCCCTTAACTTTATCTAACAAAAGGTGTATTTTTATTTTTAGCTAAAAGGACTTCAGTGGTACAAATTAATGACCCATGGACTGATTTTACAGTGGAGCGCAGCATGCCCTCTTTAAAATTTTATCATGACTTGACTTATGGTTAGTTTTATAATTAGTTAGTTTATTTTTTTTTAATTTTAGAATTTTTCCAAAATCTTATTTTCAGAATAAATTAAAGTAAATTTAGAAAAAGAAACAATTTTTTTTTCAAAAATAAGATATCCCCTCCCCCTGCTTGCACAGACACCCAATGACATTGCTTGCTGTGGTATTATCTGTCCCAATAATTTGAGGTGTCACTTTTTAGAAAACTTTGGAAATTCTTAATTCTTATACTCATTATATAAATTGGATACTATTTTAAGTCATTGTGAAAAAAATATTATTAGTCTGAGGAGTAATGTAATTGATAAATATGTTAAAATCATTGAATGGAGTTTTTTTAATAAGGAAAGATATATTAAGTTGAAACAAACAGAAGGGAATTTTTTAATTTACATAAAAACAACGTAGATCTAATACTGAATCTCTTATGTGAAATCAAAGCTTTTTGGCACCTAATTAAAACAGTAATATTTTACAACATTTTTCATATTGATATCATCCCTAAATCATAAATCTTGTGCATTATTCAATAAAGTTAATATTCTAAAGCTAACAGTTGCTGGTAGAGTATAAAACTATTATTTTAATAACTATGCAGTTAGACATACATACTTGAACAAAAAGGATCCTAATTTACTTTTTTGAAATCAGGTTAATTCACTCATTTCAGCATATAGAAATATAATTAGGTCTTCCAAGAGGAATAACTACTCTTCAAGGTCAATTTTTTTAATAACCAGGCAATGTCAGATTGGCTACTTGACAGTTGGCTTAGTAACTGACAGCTACTGCTGAAATATGAGTTTCTAAGCCAACTATTAACAGGAGAGACTAAAAGAAGTTGGTTTTGTATGCCAGTGGACCGACAGTTTACATTCCTATCTCATCTACGTATACATGATCATTTTTAATGAAATTTGGAATGTCAATAGTGAAATCGGACACAGCTGACTGTGTCTTGAGTCTCATTGATAGGTTTGAAAATCTGATCTTGCTGTATAATAATTTGGACAGAACATGAAACTTATTTTCATCTGAGAAACATGATGAAAAGACATTTTCCTTCAGGGGAAGTTGTGGGCAGACATAATATTTGATGGTTACACAGACCTCCACATCTTTGAAACAAAGTTTGGCATAACTGATGAATTCAGGAGTCTTACATGTGCCTGTTTCAAAGTGAAGTCAGTTCTGGATTCACATTCATAAATGATAGTGCAAGATCCACCATGAGGTAATTAGCTATGACTTTTTTGAACGCAAAAATATTCAGCACTGTCACTGCCTTCTAAGTCTCATGGCCATAATCCTGTATAGCAGTGCTCCCCAACCTTTTTATCGTCATGGACCAGTCAACGTTTGGTAATTTTACCACTGCTCGCTGAGGGGGAGGACATTGATTGTTTATGTTTTAGACTGTTTTGATTTAATAATTTTAATTTAATTGTATTTAATTGTGACTTCAGAATAAAATATAGCTACACCAAAAAAGGAATATAAAGTGATTTAACAAGGAATATAAAATGATTTTCATAAAAAGTAGCCTAAACCCAAGAAAAATATACTACAGTAAATAAAAGAGAAATAATTTAATGTTTCTTGTGCGGACCGGTAGTATTTGATCCGAGGACCAGTAGCGGTCAACGAACAGGGGTTGGAGACCATTGCTGTATAGCATGTATGAGATATTCTTGAGAGACAACCTACAACCTGTCAGCCTCTACAAAGCCTTGTTTCATAATTAAAACTGCTTTTCATCAGTCTTGAGTTCTTTAAACACACAACCAACTCATCAATATCTTTATCGAAATTATGAGAAATTGTTAAGCATCATGCATGTTTACTATTACCTTATTAAATTTATTCTTTTGAAATAATTTTCACAAAATTTCAAATTACTGATTGACAGTTTTCCTTGCAAATTTTCTATTCCATTATTATAAACTGATATTCTTATTTTTAATTGATTTATTCTTCTGTAATTCTTTTACACTTACCTATCACATTTCATTTTCTGACTACTTACAATTCCTTAAATTTATATGTAAAAAGAAATTATTCTTGACTTTTGGACATGAATGTATATAAAAGTATAAAATATTCTGTTCTACAATAAATGGGAAACATCTAATGCTGTCAAATCTTTTACTTTAAAAAATCTACCTCTACTTCTTTAGAAGTTCTTCTAAATTTTGGTATTAGTATGAATGATTCTTTTTGAGTTATTATAAAATAATTTTAGGATCATTTTTTAATATAATCTAAAATCAGTAAAGGACTATTTCAGTAGCTTTAAATGCAGATCTTAAAATATCCGATGTCTTTAAATATTATGCCAAGTCCACGATAATAAGTAGCCATGTTTTTATGCATTTATGTCATAATTTTTAACTGAGTTATAAGTTTAAAATGGTTATTTACAAAATCCTCATTATGGATAACCTTTATGAGAATATGTATAAGCAAATCTATAAAAATCAAAACAAAGCATCAATGTATTTCAAAATACAAAGGACTTTAAAATATTATCAGAATCACTTTTCTTTTTTTTTTTATTTTGCAATTTTAGTGAACAAACTTGTTTTAAACATGAATAATTCTATTATACCTTTGTTATGATCAATAAATGAATAACCACTCTCTGCAATAATTCTGTCATTTACACTATTTGAAAAATTTGAATTTCTATGCAAAATTAAATTTTAAGAAATAAAATTTGGATTTTAATTATATTTTATGCTTGAGTTTTAGAGGAGAAGAGAAAAAGGATTATAAAATTAAGTCCCACATTAGATTTAAAAAGGTTTCATACATATTTAAAGATTTTATTTTGCATTAATTCTTCAATATATATTCTAATCATTATACTAATAGGTAAAAGATATTATTGTTTTATATATTATTTCAGCATTTAGAAATAATTACTTAAAGATGAAACAAACTCCTTTTAGTACTCAAAATTTCATCCATATTAAATATTTCAAATTGTGTGGACATGATTAGATGCAGAGAATTTAAAAATAGAATGTATAATGTGTCAAGTGATAGAGATCTTAATTACAATTTGTTTTAGTTTTATAGAACTCAAATGTATCTATATATGAATAAATGCTTATATTTGTTAATTTATGTTTATATTAGCTGCAGATATTTTATATCTTTTCAGATATGGAAGAAATGTCTATGGCATATGGTCCTAGTTGGGAGCCCGTCATGTCTCAAATTAGTTTAGCTATGGAATTGGTCAGTAGACCATCTTTAGATCCTAGTCCTGCTTTACCATGGTGGGACAAAATGCGTCTTTTGTATCATGGTCGATTAACTATTATTGCGCAACATCTTAATTTATATTTACGGGCATCTCTTGATCCATACAATACTACTGAACATATGGAAATATCATGGTCTGAAGTATTCATTGAATGGACAAATGGTTTGTTTGATTTTTTAAAATTCTTATATAATACTTTTGTGTCCATAACTTATTAAATATTTACTGTTTAGTAATTTAAGTAGAATTTGAATGTAATAGAATTTGTACCTTTTCTTTGCTTGAATTTATTCTTTAAGTTCACAAAATTTGTCACTAGACAGACCACAAGCATTCCAGAAGATAGCTGTTATGGTAGTCGCGTTCTGCTCTGAGAAAGACCATTTTTCCTCTGAAGTGGTCCTCTTTTCTTTAAAGAAGAAAAAGACATGTCACAGGGGTTGCACCGAGGATATTGTTACTCAATTAGCTCTACCCTGGGGGCACATGTAGCTTAAAGATTGCTACAGATGCGAGCAACTCCCCTCCTCCACTCCCCAAGAGAATGATTCTAGGGGAAAGATCTGGGAGACCCTTCTCCATAGTCAAGTCCCAACAAATCTTCCTAGACAGATCTTCTCTGCTATTTTTAGAACTTTGGCCGGTCATGACTTTCTTCAGGAACACCTACACCAAAGTGGTGTGAAAAGAACTTGACTGCCCTCTGTATCTCAAAGGAGAGGCTGTGAATTTTGTTCACCTGACAGTTTGTGCTTCTCTGGCCAACACACATTTTAATTTTTCTTCTGACAACTTTCTTGCAAAGGCTAGTTTGTATTGGGCTGGTTGCAGGTAAATGGCCTATACAGCCTCTTCCTCAACATAATTTTTAAAAAAATTTTCTTTAATTCTTCAAATTTAGTTTATTTTTCCCTTGCAAATGACATTATCATGAAAAATAAAGATGAAGAAAACAGAACTGTAATTGATTATCATCAAAGCTTTCCTTACAAGTTTACTGAATATCAATAAATAATTAGAAAAGATTTTGCATTCACAAATGCTTTTTTTATTTGTGTGTTCTAAGTAAAACCAAAAGCATCTTTTAACATTAAATGTTAAATTTTACTGAACTGAAAAAACTTGTTCTATTATTATATTATAATATAATTTTTCTTCATATTATATTTGTTCTGAAATCTTTATGAAAATGATTTGCAAAAATAAATAAATAAATAAATTTCATTTGTGTATATTTTAGGAAGAGTTCTGACTAAAGGGGATCTAGATATGTATGTTCATACTGCATCAAAATATGACGATATTAGAGTGTTGCACATTCCACATTTGAAACTTAGGTGATTAATTTCAAATATTGTTTTTCTTATTTGAGTTAAAATGTATTGAAAATTTTAAAATTATATTGATAACTGCATTTATATATATATATAAATGTGTTATTTAATTATGCATAAAATATTTAATTTATAACTAATATATTTATTATTATTTTATATCATTAAATTTACATCAAAAAGTACAATTTGAAAGAAGCAATAAATTTGAAGTACTTCATAGTGTACGATTTATAGATGTAAGGATACACTGTAAACAGAATATCATTTCTGATTATGTCTTACCTCATTATTAAAAACTCAAAATAAAACAAAAGCATATTACTTGTATTATAAGATTACTTTTTTTTTGTTAATATGCTTTATTCTTTTGTATTTTCTGGTACATTTAATCAAATATTTTGCTGTATTTTTTATAAATCATAAATTATTTCTATGAAACTTAACTGTTGACTAAAAAAAGTTTTAATTTTTTGGAAATCATTTGCTATAATTGTTTACAGAAACATTTTCATAATGCTTTGGAGTCTGATATAATCAAATTATAGAATGTTTTTCATGTTCAACTATAAATAAGTTAAATTTGTAAAATAAATGTTTTAGTATGCCATATGTATTTTTTCAGCATAACAATTATTTATAATCTTATAGTTTTTTTACTGAAGCATCTGTGCTCTTTTACCATCATTTCACTGTATTATCTACTTTAGAAATTCTTGCTGGCATTAGTAGGAATCACTTTAAATTTTCAATAACAATTTAAAACAAAATTTAATATCAGAATGATATTTTAATTTGCATATTCTTGCAGAATATGAAAATTGTTTAAAGAAAAACTGGATTAACATTTCATTTTATTAATCTCAAGCCGGAAATGATGGCACTTTAATTTTTTTAATTTCACATGGCTAAAATGTGTCAATACTCAACATATGTTTATTTGTTTTTTCATATATATTTTGCCAATAAAACCAATCTTTTTTTATATATATAAATTTATTTATTTTCTATATTTATAGTATAAATTTTAATTGGCTGTGTCTTGGAAATCCATTTGATCATCATAATGTTATGCCTTGTGCTCCAGATAAAGTGCCTGAGTATTCTATAAATCAGGTATTTCATTTCTTGGTCCTTATTACATGTAAATAAGTTAGCATGGTTTATTACTTCTATTAAAACTATTTTCACATTAGGCTTTGAAAAATATTTTAATACATTTTGTATTTATTTTAAACCAAATAAAATTTAGAATTTATTACAAATACAAAACTTTGAAAAAAATGCTATAAGAAATATCTGCATTTTAAGAATATTTAAATAGAACTGACGTACCGTTAATAAGTTGTGTAATAAATAAATAACACAAGTGAAGTAATTTATATGCTGTATTGAAAAATGAATCTTTATTTTATAAATATATGTATTTATTTAATAAATATCTAATTTTATCATGCAGAATAATAAATGAAGTAGATTGATTTAAGTGTATTTTACAGCTAAATCATTATTTTATTTTAGGAGCATGACTCATACCGAGCCTTTCGTTCTCAAAATCTAAATATTTCATATTTTTATGAAACCCGAAATTCCAATTCTACTGAAGATGATGTGCCAACAATGCTTTTGTATAGTAGTACTTTAAGATGGATTGAAAATTTGAAAGTATGGCTTCAAATTGAGTTATTATTTATAGTAAATAAATAAACCATTAACAGTTTTTTCTTTTGCTTTTAAAATGCATCCTGTAGAATGATTAACATGTTAAATATTTACCGTATTTTCCTGTATATAATCTGCAGGGCATATTATCCCAAAGCCTTTTTTAAGAGGAAAAAAATGTAAAACGTTGCGTAATCCGCAGCACCATATAATCCATGGTAATTTTTATGGTGAATGATCCAAAATATATATTGCCTATAATGTAGTGTCAGAAAAATTTAAAAAAAGAAATACACAATATGATTAAAATTATAAGTAATAAATTGTGCAGAAAATTTTTTTGTAAAATTCTTTTTGAAAATCAAACATCCAATGTTTCCATAATTTCTGAATTTTCATATCAAAACATCTGTTGATTCTGACGTCTAAAGGCTGTAATTTCTTTCTCAGTCCTGTATTAGTTGCATGTGTAAACTTCATGGCTTTAACATTCTCATTAAGATGTGCATCAAGTCTGTAATTTAAAAGCGTTGGGTCGAGTTTTTCAAAATTAGTCTTGTTTTTTTCCTCCACAATTGATATTTGATTCGTTAACGTTAAACAATCTTGCAGTTTCCTGATTTCCTTCTTTAATAGTCTTCTCTATAATGTTTAGTTCAGCCATGTAATTTACATGCTTCTGCTTCAACATAACAATATATGAATTTGAATATTTTCAGGATGAAACATCTTAGTCAGAATGTGAAATAACGCTAGCGACTAGCAACTGTAATATCTTTCTGAGGGACCAAATTCATTCTTAGACGTAATTGGACAAAACTGATTGTAGCTGAAATATGTCAGCCAATCTGCAAAAGCTTTCAGCACCATCTGTTATTTATTTTACAAAACAAAAATGGTATTTCATTCAAAACTTTATTGTACGCTTTTCTGATGGAGAATGTTTTTTATCACATTATCCTCGGCAGCATATAATACGCTCAATGAAATTTGAAACTTTTTAACACATAATCCACAGATTATATACAGAAAAATGTGCTATATCAATGCATTCTACTTGCTTTCATTTTTTAAAATTTTGTATTAAAACTTTTAGTTTGTCTATCATTAGAATTAGTGCAGTGTTAATATAATATAAAAAATGCTTACTTTTTTATTAAAGGGCTATATTTAAAATACATAGTTAAATCTAATTAAAGTGTAAGAAATCATGAGACTTTATTATAATATATTTTAGTCTTTGTTTTATTTTTATGTTAAATTAATAAAATAATTTTGAATATTTCTGTTGCAGATGATTCTCTCTGGTGTAACTCGTTTAACAAGGAGAGGTGTATTGTTTTCTAATACTAAGCCTCGCAAGCCTCAACTGAGTCGACATTACAATAGACTTTGTATTTCATTAAACTTGCACAAATTTAAAATAATTTATTGGATGTCTTTTGCCAAACAAAGAGGATTAGAGCTTGTTGGAGGACGTTTATTTTTAAGTTCTGAGCATACTTTAGCTCTAACAAATGTCAATGATGGTCTTAAGCACAGGTGATAAATATTTACTTTCTTGTTATATGTATCAGATTATAACTAACTGCATTTTTTAAATTAAATTTCATAAGTTTAAATTATATATATATAGAAAATTTTAACAAAATAAAAATGCTTTGCTCTTTTACATATATTTATTGTGATGTTAAGTTGGCATTTCATTATGGTACAATAAAGAGTTCTCTTTCAGTTAGTGTTCATTCAATCTCTCTATCTTTAGCTACTGGCCATTAAAACAGAGAACACTTTTTTCTAATTATTTTTTCCCCTAAAATGTAATATTTTAATTTTCTTTTTGCAAGTTACTTATAATTTATTCAGTTTAAGAAACTGTATGTTATGGGGTAATAATTTTATCTTTTATTTTCTGCTCGTCTCGAAAACGTTATAATTCAACTATTTATTTAACCAGCTAAATATTCAATCTTGTTCTGATTGATGCTCTCTGTATTTTGGATGTTCTTGGCTTTATATATTAAATATATAGTATGTTAGTTTTTAAACTAACTGTGATAAATATTTTGTAATAATAATATAATTAAATACATTTTTTTTTAAATTATAACCTACAATGGAATATTCATGTGTTCTTTACCAAAAAAATCACTGAACAAAATCAGATTTATTGTGCAAAAAATATGCATTTAATACCTGTAAACTCGGTTCAATTATTTTTCATATATTACTTATCATTTTCTATGGTTTTTTTTAGTAGTAATAAAAGTTTTCAAAAACATGTTTTATTTTGGATATATAGGTTATATTAAAAATGTACTAAAGACTTTCTATTTATTTAATCTCTCTCAAATTTATACATAATTCATTCATGATGAATATATTTGTTATATATTTATATGTAATTTCTATAAATACATTGCACCTTTTTTAAAAGTAATTTTGTTGTATATTTTTTTCACATTTGCAGACCACGTGCCAATTGGAACATTGGTTATCTGAACACTGAATTGTCTGATAGTGAAATTTGGTTGTACAATTGTATGGATGAAGAAAATGAAAATGTAAATACATATTTCAATTTCCATTTGTGTATTTTATTTTATTTTTACTATGAAAGGATTAAATTAAAGTATAGCATTTTTTTTTTTTTTCCTCTCTAGCCTGCAAATTCTTTTAATCAATCAGTTGAACGAAGTTACTTTTTAAGTGTAAACAGGTTAGTTTGATATAATTTCTCTTATTTTAATGACACTGCTATACTCAAATATTTAATAGCACTAATTTTTAATTTTAAGAATTCAGTTAGTTAAATATTGCA
The DNA here is from genome assembly GCA_019973955.1 of Trichonephila inaurata madagascariensis. Taxonomy (NCBI): domain Eukaryota; kingdom Metazoa; phylum Arthropoda; class Arachnida; order Araneae; family Nephilidae; genus Trichonephila; species Trichonephila inaurata. The sequence goes on from BMAV01004873.1 coordinate 75,358, forward strand.
AGAAATTTATCTGTGAACAAAAAGTTTTGAATTAAGAAGGCTTTTAGAATTCTTGAGAACTTATGAATTTCATGTTTGGATTGTGTCATTATTTTGTATAAATAAGCTTGAAACAAATTTATTGAAGAATAAGCTCTGATGCTCATAAATCTTGCTCTAAATTAGACCTTGTTTTCTCACAATAGCTAACACTTTATTCTGTTATGCTGGAATTCATGCATAAGACTTTCTCTTGCTATCTTTAGAAAGATTCTAAAAAGTTGAAATGATCAAAAAAGTTTGTTTTTCGGTTTGTAAGAGTACAGCACAGCTCTTTCAGGAAACCAAATTAAGAGCCATATGGTTTGCTGTTCTTCACAGTCATAAATATATTACCATTATTAACAATTAATTAAGAGTATGTAATTGATACACATAAATGTGAAATACTAATTTAAAAAATTTAACTTCTGTTAAACATGATTTAAAACTTTAGAGCTCAGGCCATGAAGAAAATTTTCACACTGGATATAAAATTGAAACCGCAGAACTTGCATGATGAGATATTCTCTCACAAAAACTGATGCAATGTGGAAAAGGTCTACTAACAAAGTATGGTCACTAATGTTACTTTTAGTGTACTTAATGTTAACAGGAGACTATAAAACTCAATTAGAGAAAATAGCACTCATCTATCATTACAGTAAACAAATCAACTATGCATTTTTTTAAAGTATGAAAAATGTTTTGTTGCATGAGTTCTTGCTGGTTCAGATCTCTTTTGCATTATATGACAAATAATACATTTTAAAGTATATAATTAGCTTATATAGAGAGAAAGAGATGCAAATATAAGTTTTCAGCTCTACTTAAAATGGGTCCTAATAGCTCTTTAGTCACAAAAATTATGAAATCATAGAAGTTTTTGCTGTGATTCAGTGATTAAATAATATTGAATTCTTAAAATATTCTTAAATCTGTTTTGAGCTTCTTAAAGCTTGCAATATGCAATTTATTACATGATTTGAATTTTCATTTGGGTTATGGTAAAAATTATGTTTGTTTTTTAATAAAGTGACAAATGTTATGAGTTGTATCAATTTTGTTCTACTCGCACACATAACTATAAAGTGAAATAAGGATAAATTTTATCTTATTATCAAAATTTATTTTATTTTTACTTGATTTTATGTTAGCAAAAATTGTTGCTTTTTTGTATTTTATTTAAGAATTTGAAACATTTTATATTTTTAGAGTTTCATATGGAAGGGAAGAAATCGTGAGAGATGTTTCAGAAGAGGTAACTGTTAACACATTCAAATCTAATTCATATTGTGATGCATAACATTCAATTGAAATTGAAATTTTCAACTTTTAAATTATTTTTAGGAAGACACACCTACACATCGCTTGGTTGTACATGGTTTAAAAGGAGCTTGGACTAGGCATAACAGACTAGTGATTTTCAGTTTATTTGACAGTTATCAAAAAACAGTTCTTTTAAAGAAAAATTTGTCTACTGAAGCACTTCGTTGCTTTAAAGTTGAATCACAAAATACACCACAGGTATTATATCACTACATTTATCTATGTCTCTGTTATTTTTAAACATTTTTAAATAAGGAATAAACAACTACTTTGATATGTGTTTCATTTTCAATTCTGTAAGGGATTAAAAACTTTTTGACTTGGCAGAGAATTATATTTAGTCATATATTCATTTTTATTTTATTTCAGAAAGTACGTTCCCAAACAAACACATCTTTGAATTCTTCCTCAGTTGCACCAAGCCCTATTAGCAACCTTCAATCAAGCCATGCTGCTTCTATGCTTCAAAAGCTAGTTGCTGAGTCAGAAGGCAATACAATGGTTTTTACTGAGGAAGTGAGAGCTTAGAAATTATTTTCTTCGCAATGACAATAAAATCCTACAATTCAAAAATAATTTCAAATCCTTCTCTAAATTTTTTTACTTGTTCTTTTCTCCACAGATAGAAGGCACTACACGAGAACAACAACTTCATGGCATATCAGCTTGTCAGACTGATGATGTGCTTCAGAAAAAATGGCTCAGTAATAATTTATTATTTCTCTTAATATTGTTTTGAGACAAATATTTACAAAATCAGTTTAAGTAAATAGATAAAAAGAACTAATATGTTATCTGAACTTCAGCTTAAAAACTCAGCATGTTTCAATCTGTTATTATTGATAGTTAAAATAGGAATCTGCTTTTCCTGAGTAAAGTAGAAAAATTTTAAGTAGGATTATTTAATTATCTATTTAGTTTTCTTCTGTATTGCATTACCGTAAAATCCGGCGTATGATGTGCACTGCCGTATAACGTGCACCTATACTTTCAAGCTGCAATTTTTAGCTTTTGGGTATATTCACCATATAATACACCCCCTTTTACGTAGAAACCTGAAATGTATATGTGCAATGCTCTTATGTTATGAAGTCATTCATTCAAGATATGATTCCAAGTCTTAGGAAAAAATATACTTCTAGAATTACAACCCTTTATGTTCATAAAGAATGAGCATTTCTTTTTTAAAAAATAGTATTTTGACGTATGTAGAAGTCTACTTTTTTTCTATGCTCATCTTATTTTATTTTTAAAGCTCTCCTTTTTATCCCCAGTGTATAACGTGCACCCTTAAATTTTGCTCTTACTTTTTGTGTTAAAAGTGTGTGTTATACGCTGGATTTTACTGTATATTTTAGAAATTTTTGGTTATTTTTTAAAAACAATTTGAGATATTGGTATTGAAAATTATTTATTATGCTTGTTTAAATAATATTCAAAAATGAATATAATGATTACAAATATAATATAAAATACAACTTAATTTGTAATTTATTTAAAAATCAAACTTTTCCAGTTGAATTAGTCAACAGTCAAGTAATGCTTAGAGGATGTGAGACTGCAGGATATGTTATTGTTAGTGCAGCCAAAGCAAAAATTCTTCAAAGATTGCATTCACCTGTATGGAAGGATCGGTCTCTCGTATCAAAGACTACTTGGGTTGGCTCTTTTGAATGTATGCAGGTAATTAGAAATTATTTGTATAAAAAAAATTTATAATTAACAAGTGCAATGTTCTTATCTTTTGAAGTCTAGAAACAATTTGTGAATGGATAATTAAAGTATAAAATAAAATTTTAAACCTGACATAATTAAAAAATATAGTATATCTAATATTGTATGTCTAATTCTTTTATGCTCGTCTTTTCTTTAGCTTTAAAGCTCATAAATTTTGATTTTATTTTTATGTTAAAAAAAAAAAGTGCTTGTTATACGTCAGATTATATGGTATGTGCAGAAAAAGTTATCTTCTCTTTCAAGCATTATTTTTTTGTTGAAAATTCTGAATGTTCATATTTGCATATCTCTGTTATTTAATATTCATATATATATTTCTATTAGAATTTAATAATTCATTTCACACTTAAGAATCATAAAGAATAATTTGAAGGTCTTTTTTTATGAACAATTCAATTCTTGGACTAATTAGTTTGCATTTAAATTTATAATTTCAATATCTTCATTAAAAAAAGTTTTAATTATAAGAACTTTAATTTTAAAATTTTGATATAAGATGTATTTATTTTATTTTAAAAAATTTAAACAAAAGAAAATGAAATATATTTTTTATATCATAGAGCATTTTGCTTAATGGTTTTCTCCCTTATCAGTACTATGCTACAGTAGATGCAGGCGTTCCAAGTCCCACAGTGGATGATGTTATGTGGTTATCTATTGACAACATTGAAGAAAAGGAATCAATGGTTATCAGTGATCTTCCTGATTTAGTAGGAAGTGGTCACAGTGTGGGTGGAGTTGTTAGCAGTACTGTTGGTGCTGTTTCAAATCCAGAATCTGCTCCTACTCAGTTGCAAAGAATTGTTTCTCGTTGTGGTTGTCAATTCTTTTATGCAAGCTATGGTGAAAACATGGATCCTAGTAGCTTGGAAGAAGTACCCCCTCTGGTATTTCATATTTTAATAATTTTATTCTTAAGAAAAAAATATTTAAATCCATTTATTGACTTTTATCTTAAAAAATAATTTGTTGTACTGTAAATTCTTGCAGTTATGTAATTTTCTTTTCCTAAACCAGTTAATCACATAATTTATTGTATACTTATATGTAGTTGAAAGTATCAAAATCAGAAAATTATTCATTCTAAAATATTAAGTAAAAGAATTATGCTTAGAGAACAATTGAAACATGTGATACTTTATAAAATTTCATTGAAAAACTAAGTAACTCTTTTTTTTTAAGTGGCAATTGAGGTGGCATAGATGATCGGACAGCTCATCTGTTAAAGGTGTAACACTACATTATTATCTTCAATAGAAAGAATATCAAATCATTAATTTTTAATTTGAAATTTAGCAATGTAAGGAACACACATTTTAAATTTTAAAGGGGTTATTTTAAAAGTAACGTTTTAGATCAAGTTACTAAAACTAAATAAAACTGCAGTCATAAGCCTGTAAAACCTTACTGGTGCAAAAGTCACTTTTAAATCCTATAGACGTTTCTAAACATGGGGTAAATGCACTTGCAGGAGTAAATGAAATAATTCAAGGGTATATATGGAAAAAAGATGTAATAGTGGATATATTGAACATAAGAAAAAAGCTGCATTTACTGCTGTAAAAATATTTTATCTGGGAAAGAGTTGTGAGATCATATTTTCTTATATATTTTTATATGGTGAAATAACTCTCAAGTTACAACAAAAATAAAATAATCTGTTTTCAATTATTGTATCACGTAATACCTAATTGTACTATATTTGTGCTGATTTCACTAACTAATGTTTATGCTATTATGAGATTGGAAATACTGCATAGCACAATATATTTAAAGATACCTAAAAATAACATTTGAGAAATAAATTAAACAAAACACTTAGGTAAAAATAATTTTTTAAAGCTATCCCACAGTATTATAATCGTCTCCCTCGCCCCTTTTTTTGTTACATTTCATGGATTTAGAGCCCTAAAAAAATTTAAAAGCCTATTCAAAATATAAGAAATATAAATAATGTCCTTATTTATTTGTAAACCAATGTTTGATGTTTACTCCAATGAAATACTAAGAAACACAAATCTAGATTTAAATTCACAATGTTAGATTTGATATAAAATTTCATAATTTATATTATTTGATTTGATTAAGTATTTTTTATTTAAAACAAGTAATATAAAAAAATTTTAAGTGAATTCCTACTTAGGTTTATTTTGGTTACTTTTTATCAAATAATTACAATTAATATAAATATGTATATACATGTGACAGAATCACAATATTAAGTGACAATAAATTTTTTATTAATTATCATTAAAGTATCGTATTGTCATCTAAAACAATGATGTATATAAAATTTCATTTCAACTGAATGCTTTAAAACGTGAGGAAAAAAATCTTTTAAAGTTTTGACCCCCTAGTTGCTAAAAATGAAGCCAACGTTACTATGTATCTGTAATTCTTTAAATAATTAGTTTCAGTCAATTAATTATAATTAAATTATCGTATTGTCACTTAAAACAGTCGTGTATATAAAATTTCAGCTCAAATGAGTGCTTTAAAATGTGGGGGAAAAAAAACCTTTTAAAGTTTTGACACAAGTTGCCAAAATGATCGCCAAAAAATGATGCTAATGTGGCTGTATCTGTAATTCTTTGAATAGTTAGTTTTTATCAATTAATTTTTATCAATTATAATTAAATTACCATATTGTCATCCAAAATAATCATGTGTATAAAATTTCAGCTTAATTAAGCACTTTAAAGGGTATTTTATTAATGATTGAAAGTTTGAACAAGATATATATAGGGAGATTGTGAGCCAATAGTAAGGATTGAAAATAATTTGTTCTAGCCAAAAATATAAAATTGCAGAGCTCTTGTCACGTATGTTTATATTTTATGCATAGTATTCTACACTTTTTCTTAGCCAGAGGATACTGATTTATGGGAACAAGAAGTGGCTGTTGATTGCTTTACTTTAACTCACCATGATTTGGATATATGCACCAATTCTCTTCAATATGCAATGATCCTTGACTTGGTCAATAATCTTTTGCTATATGTGGAACCTAGAAAGCGAGAAGCTACAAATAAATTGCAATATATGAGGTTCCAGTTGCAACTTTGTTCTGTAGAAGATCAAAGAGAGCCAATATTACAGCTCCAAGAAAATATTAGGTAATATTTATGTGATTATTAATATATATACACATACAGTCGGACCTCTATATAATGAAGTCTTTAAATCCCGGAAAAAAGTTCGTTATATGGAAAATTCGTTTTGTAGAAGTTCATCTTTTAATATATTTTTTAATATACTACACAAAACAAATTTTGAATTCATTGACACTATATATTAAAAAAAGTAATTATTCACACCTTTTTTTCAAATTAATATATGTTTATTTTATATATCTTACCCATCAAAAAAGAAAAACTGCATGGAAAACAAGAAAAAAGAATGTCGAAGAATACACTAAATTTTCAACATTAAGAAAATAATTTTAAATTAAAATTAATGAATTTGAAGGACATTTTCTAATTTAAAGCATACAGGTAATATTAAACATACATTATTTTATAACGAGGACATGGGACAACTCTACTGAGTGTGAAATTGGATATCGAAGATGTTTCTAGTGACTTGGACAATGGGGGTTAAAGGTTGCACTTCTTGGATGAAACGTACAGAACTCTATTGTTCTCGGCGAGTTAGGATCTAATAAAACCAGTTATAGTGATCAAGATTTATAATCACTATAAAATGTGTTAAAGAGAGAATAACTTGAAATGTTCAGAAATACTTTAAAAATAGGGAGGGAAAAAAATTGAATCATGAAAGAAAAAACTCATTATATAGAAAATGCACTTCTCTATAGAGAGGTTATTTTACAAAGAAAATCATGAAATGTTCAAGGTTCCTGGAAAAAGTTTGCTATATAGAAAAATTCGCAATATAGAGGTTTGTTATACAGAAGTTCGACTGTATTTTAATTTCAAAATAAAATTCATAAGAAGCATTAATTTTCCAAACTTTTGCTCCTCAACATACATATAATAATTACTGGGGATAAAAATTATGCAACTCAAGATGTTTGAATTTTTCATATAGTATATTATTGATATCTCTAAATAATTTATATATGTACATATATATTTGAAGATATCTATATGCTCTCTAATGATTGACAGAATAGCATTTTTTTTTCAGTAATAAAATCATCTTTATCAATACATCTTACATTACTGCTTCACTGTTTGTCAGAGTTGATTAGTCAATTTTTCACTAATTTTCTTGGTATCAGTTTTATAACAAGTTTATTTTCAATAACTTCACTCACATTTCATCCTCTGCTAACAGCATTCTTACTGAATGGTGTAGCTTTTATGTCTTTGTCATTTTTTCCATCAGTGTTTTAAGAAATGCTGTAATTCATTGTTTGATTAAATTATGTCATAGTAGAGTATTCTCCAAATTTAGTAATGAGTTAGGAAACATTATAATTTGCCCTAAGAGTATAATTTATAGAAGTAGTTTGAGCAATAAACAGCAACTTTAATGTTGTCCGTCTTAATGAATTCTTTTAAATTCAAAAGTAATTTAAATCTGAATTAACATGACTACTATTTTTGCCTTGAAATGTATCTCAAGATGATCTTGTTTCATTGCTTGGGTTCATCTAGAATCATGTGTTGAAAAGATTTTTAAAAAATGATCATTCATTGAGAATAGTGGGTTAGAAACAAAATTTTAAATATTTTACTGAATAATGATGAATGTTTTCGTATTGCTTGTGTTAATTATTTTACTGTGGCAGAAAGAAAGTAGTAAAAAGCTAAAGATAATATATGTATTAGTATGTTCTTTAAATATTTAAATGTAGGCAATTAAACATATATATAGTTACATACCTTAGTGTACCATGGTTCTTCAATAATATTGATTCTATGTGCACTACTAAGTAATTATTTATTTTCATTTGAGATCATTTAACTTTTTTAACTATGCATTACCTGAAGGCAACAAAAGGTTCCATGAAATGGACAATATTACAGTACCTGTGGAGTGCATGGCTGGCAGTAGTAATTCCAACGTACAACTGTCCGCTAGATGAAGCTTGTATAATTGTGTAACCATCTGGCCAAAATGTTTATGTTCAATATATTTTGATTTCCCAGTGAAACCACAATGAACTGAAATCAATGTTCCAAGCTTTCGAATGTGATTCTGTAGTAAATGCAACATTTTTAGCTCTTATTTCAAATTGAAACACTGACAATCCTCCTTTTATGATCATAATAGGCATTAGTTTTTAAACTTTAGATGGTCATTTTCGGATTACTCCTCTATGGCTCAATAGACCAGATTACAAAAACCAATTTAGATCATTTCTATTTATATGCTATTTCTGGGACAAATTCATAATAATGAAAGGATTGCTGTATTTCCTTCATTGTCCTCAACCTATTGTCTATGACAGATATTTTATGTTTATTTCAGATCTTTGGTAGCTAATTTAAGAAGACTAGAAAAAGAGGCTTATGTAATTCATAAAATGGTCCTTGAAAATCCTGACAACACTGAATATTTAGATGAACTTCACATGCTTGATAATAAGGTATGATTATCGAATACTGTTATGAATTCTGTAGTATGTCATAGATTATTTAAATAAGGAAAATATACATTATAAAATTATATTATATTCTATATTATTTATATTTTAAACAATTTTGCTGTGATAGAGAAGTTTTGTATGGAATGAAGAATGTAGATAGTCATTTATGTATTACACTATATTGAGATATAAGATCTGAAATTAATATTATGTTTTATTTTTTTGTTATTTAATTTTTGAATTTAAAAATTCAAGAAAATACATAAAAATAAAGTATTTTTAGTTTTTATGATTTCTTAAAGGAGAAGATTATGTTTTAAAAACAATGTTTTTACTTACATACTAATATTTAGATAAATGATCACAAAGAAAGGCTGAATTCAATGAATGAAGAATTAACAATGATGATAAGTTGCTTTAAAGAAACTCAGATAATTGCTAGTCGCTCTCGTCAACGAGCTTCCTCTCAAGAAAAAGGTGTTTCCACTTCTAGGAGATCTGAAGTATGTTTTAAGCATGCCCAATGGAGACTAACAGATGCTGATGGGCAATTGGGAATTTCAGATTTAGTGCTGAGCAATTTCTTGTAAGTGAAATAAATTTTCAATATTACACATAACTTATCTTTTGTAAAAAAAAAAGCAGAAATAGGAAAAATGAGAATATTTTTGAATTTTGTTATTACAACCTTTTAAATATTCTTAAATGGCCATGATAGTCAAGAGGTCATAGTTGCAAACTCGTGGCTATCATTGTCGAATCTTGATGTCACTAACACATGGATCAATAAGTCCCTAGACTAACCCAGAGATGAACGCCGAAAGTAAACCAGTAACCAGGTCTTTCTTAGAGTACTAACCTTTGCTTGAAACGTGTCAAAATTTTAAGTCGATCGGACCAGAAACAGCGCTGAGTTATCGAGGTTGGAGTAAAGCTGTTTTGTAGTTTGTTTAAAATGGAAAAAACGAGTTTCGTGTTCTGATAAAACATTGTTTTTTAATGGTAAAAACACCGCAAGCTGAAACAATGGATTGAAAATGTTACTCCGGACTCTTGTCCATCAAAAGCAACGATTTGTCGGTGGTTTGCCGAGTTTAAACGTGGTCGTACTGACACAAATGACGCGGAATGCTCGGGTAGACCTGTGGAAGCCGTTACACCGAAAATGTGGAGTGAAGTGACAAAAATTATAATGAAAGATCGTAAAGTGAAGCTCCGTGAGATTGCTGAGATGACACAGATATCATATGGAAGTGTATTTACTATCCCCTCCATGAAAATTGAAGGCCTTACGAAAAGGTTTTTTCCAAGTGGGTGCCGCGATTGCTTTCTGGATGGAACAAAACAGCAACGAGTCGATGATTCAGGAAAGCTGTTTATCGCTATTTACTCGCAACAAAAGATTTCTTTGCGTCGTTCGGCCATGGCCCCGAAACATGGATACACCCTCATCCGGTCGAAGCGGCAGTCTCTGGTGGGCCGGCGAAAGCCGCCCGAAGCGTCCGAAAGCGCAGTCAGCTGGCAAAAAATTGGGGTCAGTTTTTGGGATCGCATGGCGTGATTTTCATTGACACCCGAAAAGGAAAACGATTAACAGTGATTATTATATTGACTTGCTGGTGGTTTGAAGGAGGAAATCCAAAAAAAGCCGCACATGCAAAAAAAAATCCTTTTTACCCAAAACAATGCCCCCGCCACAATCGATGAAAACAATGGAAAATAGAACAAATTTTGGGGTTTGATCTGCTTCCCCCCCCATACTCGAGATTTGCCCCAGTGACTACTGTTTTGCTGATTTTAAAAAAATGCTCCAGGGAAAAGATTTCCCTAAATGAGGGGTCCGCTGAAACTGAACTTTTTTTGGGAAGCAAAGAAAATTTTTTTATAAACATGGTATTAAAAAAATTGGAAGCGTTGGAACGTTGTTCACCCTAAAAAGGTATTATTTGATAAAAAAAAAAAAAAATTTTCAAAAATGTTTTTCATTTTTAGTCCGGGTTTTTAGTCCATGTTTAAAGATCCACTATGTAGAAGAGCTGATCAGCATCTTCTAGAGACTAGAAGGCATCAGCACTGATTTGTGATGCCAGTGTAAGTAGGGACATAGTCGTAACTTTGGAACTTTTCTTATTCTTCCCCCAATAAATTTTGATATTAAGTGAAAATGTATGTACAACAAATAAAAAAATATTAGTTTACTTTTTAAATAATTATTGCAAGTATGAGATCATCAATATATTTTTTGTTTCAAACACACCATTTTGAATTGCACCGGTTGAAAATTGAATCATGGTATTGTGAGAAAAGTAATCTGCTTAATTTCCAGTGCCACTGTTATAATAAGAACAAAAATGAACTGTGTATATTAATAAATAAAATCTTTATATTGTGTTTCAAACTTGCATAATCATTTATAATTTTTTTATTTAATATCAAAATGTACGTTTAAATTATTCAATTTTACCATAATTTAAATATGTTTGTAAATATATTTTAGATATTCAAAAGTCACCAAAACAGATGATTCTGTTGAGCATTTATTAGAAGTTGGTTACATAAAAATGACCAATCTCCTCCCAAATCAAACATATAAGGTAAGGAAAAGGTTTCCACTCAGTTATTTAAATTATATTTGGTAAGTATGGTGGATTAGTAAAAAAGAAATATTAAATATATTGTGTAACTATAATATTTGCTAGAAATCATTAAAATGAATGTTATTTTCTCCACTGTGTTACCCCCAAAATTAGTGGATTAGCATTTTAAACCACCATTTTAACAATGGTACCAATCCGGTAACACACCCTATCAAACAAAAAGCATCATTCAAATCGGTTGAGATATGCCGAAGTAATCGCCGGACAAACAAACAAACAACAAATGACCAAATTGATAACCTCCTCCTTTTTTGAAGTCGGTTAAAAATATATGAAAAAGCCTCGTTTAAAAAGAAAAATCCTGTAGAAGCTATTTAAATATTTCTTGAGAAAAACTGAATATCTTTTGATTATTCTACTACTTCACAACTTAACTTTAAAAAAGGCCCAGTAAATAGTAATTGTATTATAACGCACTCTACTTCACTAGCCACCAATCTACAATGCAATTATTCCATAAATAAAATAATAATATAGCCTTTTTTCCTTTTATAGTCACAGTTAAAAGCGTGTGAAAGCTTGTCAGGATTGATTTTTCGCACCCACCCCCATTTTCATACATATTTCGACAAATTAAGACACTGTAAAAAATTCTATTAAGGCACTTTGCATGTGTGTCCCGCTGGCGTAGCTATCTCTGAAGGGACCCTGTATCAAAATTCCTTTAGGGCCCTTTTTTAGATATGAGAGCCCTGTTAGGAGAACTGTAGTTACACATGTTGGGGCCCCTGGAGCTTGGGGGGCCCGCATCATTGATACAGCGGTAGCTACGTCTGGTGTGTCCATTTATTTAAATTATAATAAAAAGAGTGATTTTGTTTATGTCTTAAGCTACTTTTAAGTGGGAATTTATCATGCTTGTTAGCAGTGTCCTTGAATTTAAAATAGTTTGAATTTTAAAATACTTATAAGTTCGTAAACATAAATATATTATTAATATATATATAATTAAAATTCAACATATTAATCTTTCATAAGATTTAATTGAATATTGGTTTATTTTCTTCATAAATTAGTTAATTTTAAAGCCAATTTGCTGCCTCCTAAGGTTGCTACCCCGGGAAGGGGTCCGGCTTGCCTGCTCCTGTTCATATTGTTAGTTTAAAATAATTCAGATTTATATATTTCTAAAATATCAATTTATGTTATACTTTATGTATTTATGAGTGTTAATATCTTATATTTTCTTGAAAGATTGTGCTGCAGCCTACAGAATTACAAACAAAAATACCTCTTGACAGACAGTGCTTACTAAGGATATTTTGTCGAGAAAGAGCTCCTGTTGGGGGAATTTCGATTAAAGAACATCTAGAAGTCAATGTAGTTCCAATTACAATTGGTTTAACGGAAGCATTTTACAAAGCAATGCTTAAATTCTTTTTCCCTGGACGAGAAGGTTAGATTTATATTCATTTGTGAAATAAATGCTACTACAAATTTGCTATTTTTGAAAAATCAATAAATATAAATATATTGATCAACCTAAAATCTGATTAAAATCAGAATATTAGTGTTTTTAAACTTTGATACTTTATAAAAAAATATTTAAAAATGTATACATTTTTATAAAACTAGGGGTTTTTTCTCTAGAAAAGGAAGAAAACTGATTCTTAAATGAATGTTTTAAGAAATTATAGTCTTAATTTATATTTACCAAATGAATCATTTTTTCCCCCCTTTTGTGCAAAAAAAGTGCTATAATATTAATGCCTTTAATGATCCATTCTTTGATTTTATTTTAGAAAAAAATGAATTATTTTGAAAAACAAGTAGTATTTAATAACAGCATTCAAATTTTTTATGAAGACTAACTCACTATTTTCTAATATTTTTTTTCTCATATTTCAGATAAAGTTGATGAGGAAGACGAAGAACCAACTGGAACTTTAAATCGAAAAACTTCCAAACAAAAACAGTCATCAACATTTTATGGTGAAAGAGATGACATTGAAAAAATGAAGGTATTGCTATCATATTAAAAAATTATGTAAAATAGACTATTAGGCAGAAAGAAAAGTTTTATAAAATATGAAGCAAGAATCAAATTTTACATAATTTTTAGTACATTATTTAATGAAAAAAATATTAAACATTAGAAAATATCAAAAATGGTGTTTGATGGACTTGGTATTTTTGCAAGTTTCTTCATTATATATTGACCCCTTACATAGATGTATATTGATGATGAAGCTGTAATAAGTTCAAAGGTGATGAACACCATAATAATCAAAACAGCCTTCAATGCAATAAAAAATTGGATAAAAGTTATAAAATTATTTTACCATTTAAATATTTTTATTAAGTCTTCATTCTTTTCCCCCCTTTCTTTATTTCTTAAAGATATTAATTTAACATTTAAAAAACCTTTAATTAAAAAGAGACTTTTGAAACCAAGAAACATTCCAGAATAAGTTAATGAAATTAAATGGGTTGAGGTGGGACTATAATATTACATATATTCTGAAATTTTGAGAATTAAATACCAATAATCCTTCCATAATTATCACAATATTGTTAGTTTATATATTACTAAGTTTATTAGTTAGTGTATATTTAAGTTTTCTCCCTTTAGGAAAGAGCAGAAAAAAATCATACATTTTTTTCTATAAAAATTCCTGAAGTACCTATTCGAGTCAGTTATAAAGGAAAGAAGGAAAAGAACATTGAAGATGTTCATGATTTAAGTTTGGTATTGTCTACTATTGAATATCACAACAGGACTTGGACTTGGTTAGATCTTTTAATGGCTTTGAAAAATGATGCAAAAAAGATTCTCTTATCTCAGGTAAAAAGTTTTAGATTAGTTGAATTATAATATAAAAAACTGTTATGTAATGATAAAATTATTTTATCATTAGATGATTACTCATTAGGAGTTTTTATTTTGTAGGCAATTAAACAGAGACTTTTGAAGTCAAGAAACATTCCAGAACGAGATAATCAACCACAAGAAGAGGAAAAAGCTGCTATACTTCTAGGAACTCAACATTTAGTAAGAAAAATATTAGTTAAAAAAAATAAAAATGAAAAAAAATAAATTATAAATTTCCCAATTTAATGCCAACTTTTTTCTCTCCCTGATGTTATATTTGGCTAGTTTGATATGGGGTAAAAAGCCAAGTTGTTTATGTTGCCAAGATGGGGTAACATTACAATATGGTTACCTTAATATTTTTGGGCTTAGTGGTTGCCATGGGGATAAAGTATGTTAGAAATAATTTTTTATTGGTTTTTCCTGCTGTAACCCTATTTTTCAGATGTTTTTTAATCAAATTTCAAATTTCTGAAAAAAATTTAACCGTTTTCATTAAATTTTCCCTTGTTTCATCTTCTGTTTAATTCTGTGCTATTTTCGAAATGGATATTTCTAAAATGGTGAGTACTAGAATTTTTTTTCCTTAGAAGAATAAGTGTTGTGCTTTTAATTACCCTATAAATCTTTTTTTTTACTTTTAAAAAACTTTTTTTTAGTTTTTTGTTGATGAAATTATTAAAAAAGAACTTGCAGTGCAAGTTTCATATTCGCTTACTCTTTGAAATAAAATTTTAATTAATTTTCATACATTATGTAATTTTTTATTCTAATGTAATAAAAAAATGGTTATTATATGTGTAATAATCATATAATTTTCGTTAGTTATAATTTTTTTCTTTTAACATTTATTTATAAAAATTTTAAAATTTTGTTATTTATTTATATCTATTTTTTTTGTTTATTTATAGCTATTCTTATGTTATTTATTTATAATTATGTAAAAAGAAATCTTATTAAATTTTTATTTTTCAATTCAATTATTCTTTTTTAAAATACTTTTAATTATATTATATGATTATTATTTCTTAATTATAAAAACTATATATGAATAATATATAATTAGATAAAATATAAATTTTTTACCATAATATATTATTACTAAATTTTCTTTTATTACATATTGATATTCATTATTTATTGATTGATCTGGTTTTTTAATCTCTTTCTATATCTTTTTTAAAATATATTTCAATGTTTTAAAAAAATTCTTTTTTTTGGTATCATTAAATTCCGCACCCATATTGGGTTCCATTCAAACAAGAAACACTAAACCCCCCAATATCAAACTAGTTCCTTATATTTCTTTTCTAGTAAAAAAATTGATATTCTTTCATTAAAACTTAGTTGTAATAATTTGTCTTAATTTCATTTGAACAATTTTTTTAAGGCTGTCTTCACCAAATGTACGTGAAGCCTGAGCTAAAGGTGGAGCACATTTCCAGTCAGAAAAATGCCTCAAATTTTCGACATTGTAATTCATACACTTGTTTATAATGTAGCATTTTTAAAATTTCAAAATATCCCATAAATAACCAATTTTTCATTCTAACATGTAAAGTAATAGCTCATAACTTTATGGTATCAGAGAAAAAATGCAACAAAAATTTTATACTGGAAAAAATGTGTCAATTCAGATTAGAAAAAAAATAAATAGTATAAAATGAGTGGTTCTCTATAGCAGTGCTTCCCAACCTTATCGCTGTGGACTGGTGAACATTTGATAATTTTACTGTGGCTGACTGAGGGGGGATGTTGATTGTTTATATTTTAGAATGTTTTGATTTAATAATTTTAATTTAATTGTATTTAAATATGCCTTCAGAATAAAATACAATTACACCAAAGAATGAATGATTTCCATAAAAAGTTGCACAAGCCCTTAAGAAATACACCACAGTAAATAAAAGGAAAATAATTTAATGTTTCTTGTGCGGTCCAGTACTAATTGATCCACAGAATGGAGACCACTGCTCTATAGGAAAGCATAGCCAAAATATATTAAAGTTGGAGTACTGTTATAAATAAAAAAATATTCCGAATTTGGGTCCTATTATTTAACATTAAGCGCAGACACCCTTAAGAATTTTTGCTGAATTGATGTTATTTTTATGCTAAAACTTATAAAAATATTGATTAGCATCATGGAATTTTTATTTTGAATACATAATACAAAGGAAATTTACATGTTCTATTAAATAATGTGTTTTATCATATAGAATAGAATATCAAAAATGTAAAGGTTGAAAATAATCTATAACTTATTCTTAGATTTTAAAATTAAAACTATTTGCAATCTATAATAATTAAATTCCTTTTATAAATATAAGATTTTAGATCTAGTTTTTAATTATTGTGGCTTAAAAGTATTTTCTTAAAGTTTCCTTTATATTCCAGGCTGGGCAAGATCAAACAACCAAAAAGGGTTTTCTGAGCAGAATGAGAAAAGATCATCATTGACTTTTTAGATAGAGAAAAAAAGTACCTTGATCAAAAAAGCATGTTAATCAAGCCCTTAGTTTTGTTGTTTTAAACTGCGCAACAGATTTTGTTAATGTTTTTAAAAACTATTGTGATGTTTTTCTGAAGAGAATGCTTTTTAAAATATATAGCATGATGTTCAGTATTCAGTTTAATTTCTTGTTGGTAGAGAGTAGATGTATTTGAATTGTCCTTTATGGTTTTAAGATTTCCTTGAAAAATGTTATTTGTTTTCATTCTTAAAACTATGAAGAACAAAATAATTGTTAAAGTTTTTATTTTGCAATTAGTTTTTTTTAATGGAAAATTTGTTCAATTATGAATGTTTTTGTTTTTATATAAAATAATTCTATACATTGTAACTATAGAAATCTAAGAAATAGTTATTTATTTATGGAAAAAATTTGATTTTTTTTTATATTTAAGAGCTTGACCTATATTAAATCTTAGTAGGCTACAATTTGACAGAAAAAGGTTGTTGTACATTTGTTTTAAAAGAATCGTTTTCAAATGTTTGTGCAGCTAAGTTTTACAAGCAATATATATGCACATTGAGATTACATTGCTAGTTTTAAACTGTATTTATAAATGCAATTGTATAAAATGTATTATACATTTATATTCTATTTTTTGATAAAAAATAATTAATGTAAAAGAAATCCAAATAAATTGTCTGATTTCTGTGCAGATAAATTTTTTATGTCATAATAGTAAATGTTCCTGGAAGAAAATAAAGACAGCATTGTAAAAATTGATTTTATATTATACCATTGTTTTAAAGAAATTTTATGTATTCTGTCAAGTTAAATCTCTTCAAAAGCCTTTGATTTTTCATTAGAAGCAATACTATGTATGCTTTTAGTAATAAAATCTGGAATTTAAGATTTATATTACTTATCAATGATGAGCTTTTACTTTAATATTGTAATTATATAGATTTTTTATAATTTTTAGATCAAAACTGGTATACCAAATACCTCAAAATTCTAGATTTGCAATTATGTGATAAGTTTAGAAAATCATTTAATACATATTTATTACACATCTGAATCAGTGTGACATGTTCATATGCTATATAACTTTATTGACACAACTATTAAATAAGCTCTTACTAATAAAGCATTATATATAATATATACAGGAAATGCATAATAATCTTAAGATGACAAAAGTAAATTAGATTCTGAGCTTGATGAAGGTTTTTGATCTAATAATAATATATTTTCTCTGAAACGTGCCATGATATCAATTCTCTTGGCTAATTCTAAAATTATATTATGTAGTTTGCTGCATCTCTTCATTCTAAGTATAAAAGAAAATTTTCAATTAAACACTTCAAATTTAACTAAAATAGCAAAATCATTATTGCATTTGTTTTTTTTTAATAAAGATATATCAACAGACATAAGTTAGCAGTTGTGCAAAAAGTTTAAAATTTCTATTTGTTTATTATCTTAATATTTTTTCCCCCAGAATTTGAACAAAAAATACAGTTTTTATTACACTTTCCTCCCTTCCTTGGTGGGCCTTTTCGAGGCCAACTTGTGGCATGCATGCTACATTATGGCACAGCAAAGTTGTAACAGTGGCACGCAAAGATTTGAAAAGATATTTACAATTTTGATGAAGTGTGGTTGCTTTAGACAAAAAAACCCTCAAAATTTTTTTTTAAATTTTTAAAAAGGGTTTCAATGAAATTTATCATTAGTGCCTTTTGATTTGGTTTTTTGGAAGTTTTTTTAACTTCATTTAAAATTTTGAAGGAATTTTAAAATATCAAAAAAAATATTTATTTGTTTTAGTATTTTTTCCAAATTTTAATGACTTTTTAAAATAATTTTTTTTAGATTAAAACCTTTTTTCCTTTTAAAATTTTGTAAAAATCCTTTTTGGACAAAATTTATCTTTTTTTTCGGTTTATTTTAAAAAATTTTAGAAAAAAATTCACTTTTATGACCCCGGCTTTTTAATTAAAAAATTTTAACTGTTCCCCTTTTGAAACCCCAAAAAAAAAGTATCTCAGTACCTTTTAAATGAAACTAGAAAAGGAATTATATTGAATTTTGGAAATTTGTTCAAACCAAACAATTTTAAAATTTCCCAAATTTTGTCAGATATTGTTGTAGATTTGAATCAACATTTATGAACAAAAATTTATTTGAAAAAAACAATCAAAATATGTTTAAAATTTAAAAAACTGATTAACAATAAAAAACTAAGTTTGGCTTTGGTCTATTTATATTATTTTAAATTTCCCTCAAGACTTGCAAAAAATGGGCTCTTTTCCTAAAAAGCAGAAGAAACATATTTTCACCTTTTTGTTTAAAAAATTAGTAGTGTGGGACACATAATTATTTTTATCTAAAAAAAAAACTCTTCCCAAAAATTGGCCAACCCCCTTTTAGGCCATCAATCCATCCAAAATTTGGCCTGTCTTTTTCTCCTCTCCAATTGGTTGGGTTTTAAGGGCTTTTTAGTGGTATGGTCTTCCTCCATTCCTGCCACCCGTTTTGTTGTATTTGATAAAGAAGATGTCAGATTTTTATATGATATACTGAAATTTGATCTTTTCCCCACCCATTTCCCTGAATTTCCAAAAAAAAATCTTCCATTTGTAGATGCTTATCTTTTTCCATCTGTTGGACATGGGGTTTTAAAGCATAAGTTAATACTGATCTTAAAAGACTTTTATACAGTAGAACCTTTGTTTTTCTTTTGATTTTGTATTCCTTTAAGACATCTATTAGCTATAGTAATTTTCTTTTGGATTTCAGTAGTTTTATTGCACTTTATAAATAAATAATTTTTGAATCTTTTCCTATTAAATATTAATAAACGATTGTTCAATAATACATGGAGGCTTGTAGCAACAAATCTCCTAATTTTGAACCAGTAATGATGCAGACAACCCTCCATCTGAACTGATAACCTATTTTTTAAATTTTCATGACAAACCAATATGAGGACTTCAAGCCTCAACAGAAATAGCAATCCATAAATTTGCATAATGACCACTACAAAGTATGAAATTGACTCAATATAATTATGTAATCATTCTTTGAAGTTTTCACTAGTTAATATTCTTCACATGTTGAATATTTTCTTTAAAAAGAATGATGAATCTGAACTGCAAATCCGTCAATCATAAAGGCACATTAAGAAATAAAAATTGAACAATAATCAATTTTATTAGATAGTTGAAAATTCAAATTGGATTATAATGTTACAAATCTGTTAATAGTTTTAGTAATTTGTTCTGGGGAGCTTCTTGAAGTAATAATAAATATTGGAGAAATATTTTCCCTCACTAGCTTTTATGACAAGAGCAAAATGGGCATTTTTTTTTTCAAATGATGTTTCATGTAAGAAAAATAATTTTTTTCATACATTTCTAATGCTTAAAAGACAGTAAAGTAGTTATTTATAATAGGCTCATAGATACCCATGTATAATTGTTATCAAATGAGACTTGTTTCCATATGTTAACCAGTTTATTTTGAATCATAGAATGAACTAAGGGGATTTATTTTAATGTATTAATTAAAAGTTACTAAATAAACTTTTCCCAAAAGCTAGTTGTTTTAAGCAATTGATGTGCAGTAAAAATAATATATTAATAGATGTATATATCAGGAAATAAAAAATGTTTCTAAAATTATAAATACTTACATTAGATTCCAAAACTAAAGCTATTTTATTTCTTCTATAATTTTCTATATCATGTGCTTGAGTTTGTATTTTTTTCATAATTTACATGCTATAGAAAAGAACTCCAAGGTTGCCCTATAAAATAAAGTGATAAGAACTCATAAAAAAAATTACTTTATTAACTAATAATAGTTAAAATAACTCATGTTTTTCAAATATTATATGTAGTTCCATAAATTTGAAGAATAAATACAAATAGCCAATTTATTATTATTCATTAGCATTTTATTGTTTTAAACAATGTACACATTTTAATACCTAAAATTAAAAATTTTAAACTAACTTTTGACAGGTTGGATTGACTTTCAGAGTTGTTTCCCATGGCTTATCTTGCAATACTTGCTGAATTCTACTTATTTTATTAGATATTGTTATAATATGCTTGATCACGTTATTAATTTCATTATGTTTTTCATCTAAAAGTAGAGATAAAAAGCAACATTTAGGAGTAAAATTTATTAATTATAAATAGCAACAACAAAATTTATTACATTTAAATAATGCTTTCATTTGTTTAAAAAAAAAAGAGAAACTGATAAATTTTTATATTGAATATGAGTAAATGAAAATTTTAAAACAGATCTAATCAATGTAGTCACAAAAATAATAACTAAAGTTAATTTTAAAAGGAGAAATATTTAATCAAAAAAAGAAATGGAATGGACTAACAATGAATATAATATCCATTTACTGAAATTCTGTTATCTTTAAAATAATTTTTTATAACATTACAAATGAGATATTTCAAAAACCTTTTAGAAAGATTAATAATTTCATTTCTTTCAAGTAATAACTATAGATACAAAGAGAGAAATGATGAAATTTATGATAAACTTTAATTCACCATTAAATCCAGCATATAACACGCATTTTTAACACAAAAAATAAGATAGAAATTTACGGGTGTGTGGTTAAATGCGGGATAAAAGAAGCTTTAAAAAAAAACATGGGAAAAGGAAAAATTAATATCTCATATATTGAAAAACAATTTATTTAAAAGAAATCACATTCCTTATGAACTTAAAAGATTGTAGTTCTTTAGAAGTATATTTTTCCAATACTTGGGAATAATACCTTGGATAAATAAATACACTCAAGAGCCAAAACATTATGACAACCTATAAAAGGTTCCCACCTTTGTCAAACACAGCTTCAACCCCCTTGGCATGGTCCCAAAGTCTTAATAGATGGCGGGCAGATTGCCAGATTTTTACTTAGGGTACAAACCGAGATACTCGGGTGGTGGTCTTTGAACTCGAGCTGCCACCCCCTAATCCCAAATTTTGTTCTGTCAAATCGAATCGGAATTAGGGGGCCAGGAATTAACGGGAATTCAGATCATGTTCCGGAACCACTATCTTTTAGCCTTGGCTGGGGCGTTTCCTGTTGGAACATTCCATTTCACTGGAAAAACAGGCCATGTATGGGTCCGGGTTTTAAATGATTTCAGATCCGTAGCATGCGGTCTTCCTCCCGCAACCAGGTCCCAGAGATGCCCGGAACATCTCCCAAACCCCCCCGGGGCCTTTTAGACCTACGCTTGAGGGGGCAACTGTTGCCGGAAGGGGGCATATCCGCAGGCGGGTTTTGAAAGACAAACCTGATTCATCCCGACCAGGGAACTCTCTCCCACTGATCCGGGGCCAGGGTGTTCCGGGCCGCGCGGCGCGGTTGGCCCATGGCGCGGCAAAAGGCACACCGAATGGGGCGTTTTCTGCATAGCCCCCCAAGTGTCGCGCGGGGGCCCCTCATTCTCGGCCTGCATTGGGGCTTTGCTACCACTGTCTGGCTCAGTTTTACTTTACCACCCAAAACGTCTCCAAAAACCTTTTTCTTTGAAGGGGTGAAGGCGTCAACAAAATTTAAAAAATTACCCTGCTGGTTTTAAAATCTTCATCCACTTTAAAGTATAACAACTGTAGATGTGAACAACCCCGATTCGCAATTTGGAAAATATTTTTTCCCGGGCCGGGCCCTACAATTTCCCCCTCTATAAAAATTTAAAACAGATCTGCAGCCCCCCAAATCACACACAGAAGTAAAATAAAAGATCCGGTGGAATGGTTATGGAGTTCCTTTTTCCAAAGGGAACCCCTTTATTTTTTTGAACTGTGGGTAAAGGCTTTTGGCCCCCTTTTTAACCAACCCGGGCTTTTATCAAATTATTAAATTTTTTGGGAATTTAAAAATTTAAAATTTTAAAAAGTGTTTTAAAGTAAAATTTAAAATTACTTTGGGAAAAAAATAATATTTTAAAGATTAAATAAATCTTTAAAGAATAAATTAGTAAGAAAAAATTGAGAATATATTTTTAAAAAATGGGGGCCTAGTGGAAAAACCTTTTTTAAAACGATTTGGAAACCAAATCCCTTTTGTGGAAGGCTTAAAAATTTAAAAAAGGTGACCAAAATTTGGGGAAAACCCCCACCCCTCAAAAACGACACTCAAAAAATGGGAGCCTGCGTAGGGGGTTTTAAAACATCTTTTGGGTGAAAGAATGATTCTTCAGGCTCTCCAACCGTTTTAAAAACCCTTCCTTTTTCCGTGCCTTCCCTCATCCCCCGGTGAGTTCATTTAAAAAAAGGGGGTGGGGCAAAAGTTTTGGCTATTGAAGGGGTTTAAAATTCTCATTTTCCATACAAAGAGCATTGTGCCCTACATTTCAAAACCCTAAATGGGGGGGTGCCCTTTACGGAAATATATCAAAAATTTAAAATACCCCCTTGAAAGTATAGGTACCCGTTATTTTGCCAGATTTTTTTGGTAATTAAAATAAATTAAAACTTCCAAATTTCAAATTAATATTTTTTAACGCCTTTTTAATAAGATCTCTTAATAGATTAGTATTCAGTGGCATACACAGACCTCTTTAGAATTCTTTCAAAAAACCAAGTAGATAGAAGATGCCGGGGGAATTTTGGTAAAATCAAAATCTTTGGTCTGGGAATAAAAAAACCAAAAAATCCCCCCTTTTGTAAACCCCCCCTTTTAAATAACAATGAGAAAAAAATTAAAAAAAAAAAAAATATTAAAAAAGTGGTTATCTTTTAAAAATTTTCCCGATACTATTTTTGGCCAAATTTTTCGTTTCTTTCCAAAAAAATTTCAATTTTAAACCCAAAAATAATAATGAAAAATTTAGGGGGTTTAAAAACGGTTTTAAATTTAAAATAAATTAATAAAATTTGTTACAAAGATTTGTTTTTGTAAAACATATATAAATAAGTGTAAAAATGGAAAAAAAAATGTTTGAATTATTATACCAAAACTTAAAACATTGAATAAGTAACAAAATGATTATTTATATATAAAATATCAGGGATATGCAACTTTTTTTGAAATTGTTAATGGGACAAATTTTTTTGGCAACACATGTAAAGGGGTATTCATCCACCATCAAACCAATTTTCCCTTAAAAACCTTTTTTGAAAAGTGGATGATTCCTCATGTAGCTGACTTTAAGATCATATTTGGAGGGTTCATAACCTGAGGGTGAATTCTCAAAATAGATCTTCGGATAACACCTCCTTAGGAGTACTATATCGTTTACAGGTATTTCTGTTACAGATCTGAATACATGAGCATGCTTTAAAATGTTTCCTTTTCTATGGCATGTTATTATAGTTATGATGAAAATATGTGATATTAAAGAAATTTAATTGATACAATACAACAGCATTTTTGGGTGAATAAAGTTTTTGCAGTGAATGAAGATTCAAACGATAAAGAATATACCAAATTTACTCGAATCTAAGCCACACTTCTTTTCTAATGTTCATGCTACTGAAAATCGGGAGAAGCTTAGAATCGAAGGGGAAAAAAAATTCAATAGATTGGACAATTACAGCAATTATAGGTTCATATGTGTATTTAAAAAGTTTCAATCTTGAAAATAACAATTATTAACTTTTTTCTCTTTTAAATTTATTTGAACTTAAATTTGGGATACCCAAAAACCCCCTTTTACACTATTTTTTTTCACAGAACTTGTTGAAAATTTTGGGGGTGAGCTTAGAATTGGGGCAGTAAATACGCTGATGTAAGTTTTTGACCCTCTACCATAACTCAGATTTAGAAGAGGAAAACACTGTTGAAAATAACTGCTTAAAAGGAAATGATACAAGAACAGTTTAAAAGAATGTAATTTGAAAGACAATCTTTCAAGTAGTATACATCTTATCCACTTTCACAGAAACTATTAATAAAGAATATAACCCTGAAAAAATAGAATAAAGAATATATTGGAGCCCTGAGGAAAAAAAAATTCTGCCCAAACTTTTGAATACAAAGAACTAAGAAGTTTACTCCATTAAGTTCATTTTTAAAAAGATACAATTTTTCACACACACCCAAGAAAAATTTTGGAATTGTCTATTGCCTTCAACAATACATAGTGATGAAACAATAAAAATTCATCTACAGAACCATCTACATCACATTTGGATGAAACCAGAATTATAATAATAATTTTCTATAATTAGGAGCAATTATCATTGTTGATGAAATGGCCATAACATATTTAATGGCTAGAATGTTGTTACGATAAATGCACAAATTATTTTGTTGAGTACCGAAACCACCTAATTAACATTACCCTAATAAAAAGAACAGGAAAACTAAATTTACGTGTGTAAAGTGTAACAAACATATTGTATTTCCTATCCTTCCTTTTTTTTTTACTTTTATACACAGATTTTATAATAAAAACAGAATGATAACATCTTTGGCACTGGCGTAGCTAGTTCTGAGTGGGCCCTGTATCAATATTCCTTTGAGGCCCTATTTTAGACATGAAAACCCCCTTTTTGGGAAATGTGTTAAAATATAGGGGCCCCCCTATTGATTGGCGTACTCCCCCCACCGAAAGGTTATTCCACTTTTTTTTTGTTTTAAAAGCTGGGTTGCCTTTTTAAAAGCCAAAAATCAGATTAATAATTTAATTTTTTAACAGAGATGCTATAATACAAACATTTTAAAATAAGATTTGAAACTACAACCATTCAAACAATGCTTTAATATTGTAGTCATTATATAAATATAAGTAGAATAATTTGTTTAAATGCAATAATTTCATATGAATTTCAGGAGCAGTTTTTTATTCTTAAAAAAGGTACTCAGAATCATTTAAGTAGACTGATAAAATATAAATTTATCTATGATAAATATAACCTATCTACATGAATTGAACTGAAATAAGAACTTACTCAAACAAAACAAAATAAGTTTATCTAATAAATCATTACTTTTTTAAATAATGGCCGATTTATTGGAAATTTTTTTTATTAATATTGCACTTAGAAGCAAAATGAAGGCTATTGACAATAATACT
>BMAV01004874.1:0-30025 GCA_019973955.1 Trichonephila inaurata madagascariensis
AAGGGTTTCGTACGTTGCCCATGTTTTTGCAAAAGGTATAAATGGTTTTTTGATATTTAGTGTCATTAGATTACAAAATATATATAAAACTGTTTTAAAATATTATTACAAAAATTTATTTAAGTTCAATATTTTGACAAAAAAAAACATAGAATGACCCATTTTCAAAATATTCTCCTTTTGTGAAAAATGCTTCTATTATAATAATATTTTCCCTTATATAGCTCAGACCTCTCTTCAGGGGCTCAACTAAATTTTTTGAAATATATAATTTAAAAGTGGGTTTATCCATTTTTTTACGACAACAGAGGGGAATTTTAAGAAAAACCCCATAATTTTTTTCAATTGATGGTAACTATGAAATAATGTAAATTTTCCCCAAAAACCCTATTTCAACTCTCTGGAAAGTTTTTACTTTATAGAAGCACACAACACACAAAAATTTTATTATTTTTTTGGTTTTTTTTTTATAAAAGTGAACATTTTGTTTAAAAAGATTATTCTAATTTAAATTTTTTTTTGCCAAAATATTGTATTTAAAAAATTTTTTTTTGTCAAAATGTCCTTAAAACAATTGTAAAATTTATCCTAATCCAAGTGAACTAAATATCAAAAATTCCCCATTTATGCGTTTTTTAAAATCCAGCTCGAACGTAGTGGGATATTAAAGGGGATAAACCAAAGGGTTGGTTCTGCTTTTTTAAAAAAAAAACTATCACTCCTTCCCATGATTTTGGTGGGTGATTTTAACTTTAACATAAATTTCCCCAAAAAGCTGAGCCACTCATATTTTTTGAATGAGGAACCAAGCTCAAAATGAACACAAATCAAAAGTTTCGACAATAACAGTGGTACTGTTATTAGGCTGTTTTCAACGGTTTTAATCACTTTGAAAAACAAGAAATTGTCATATTTTAGTTATCAGGTCTATTATCTTGCTCTTCCCAAATTTAACAAAAAAATTTATTTTGATAAAAAAATTTCATTACTCCTTTTGTTAATTAAATAAAAAATTTTTTTAAAGATATAGTTATTCGATAGAAAATTATTTCCCAAACATACCCGATTCATTTTTTTAGGATATAAAATTACCAGTATTTACCCTGAAACATGTCGATGTTACACATCATATGCGCTACTGTAAGACTCGTTTCTTTTTTTAAAAAAAATTTAAAAACTATTTGAAGAATTTTAACACGTGAACATCTTAAACCAATAATCAAATTTTTTTTATCTAAACTTTATTAGTAGAGCAACTAGTATGCAGTTTTTAGTCAGTGGAAAGTACGTGATTGTCTTTATCATGTGACCGTCGTGAATTTAGTCCATTTGTTTTGTCGTTTAATATTGTATTACTGTGCTTTCTCACGTGTTTCATACTGTTTGGTAAGTATAATTTTGTGCAATAGCATTTGAAAAAATGAAAGCAAGTGCTTGGTAATAACAAATGATTCTACTGGGAAAATTATTCCCTGTGTGGTCTAAGTGGAATATTTATACAGTATTAAGTATTTTCCTAGGATATTTATTTATTTAAAAACCAAACAAGTTAAAATAAACAATTACATATTAGTATTTTCTATTAACAACCTTATGGTCCAATAAGGGTTCACACTTTGGAGCTGATGTACTCTGAGGAAATTTTGTGTTTAATCCGCTAAAGCAGTGTTTCCCAAATTTTCAATACTGCGCCCCAATATTCAATCATCACATCGGCCCCCCCATCAAAATATTGTATTGAATTTAAAATGCTATACTTTTTTCACTAAAGCTAAGTACTACTTTTCCTATATGTGCCATGACGTTATAAACGTCTCGCTCAGCCAAACTTTCTTCTGGGCGTATATATTCGTCTTTCCAAATATGATCTTTTGCGGGACTGCTATCCAAAATTATTCCTAAGGTTTGGGAAAACAATAAAGGACTTTAAGCTTTTAAAAAGGGTTTTTAATTTAGAGGTTTTGCTTTTTATTCCCCCCAAAAAAAATCAAAATAGGGCGGGACGTGGAAAAAGGGATTGGGGACCAAACCACGAACTTTTTAAACGGCAGTTAAAGAATTAATTTTATAAACCGTAAACACAAAAAAAATTTAATAAAATTTTTTACTGGGAATTTTTGTTTTTTCTTAACTTAGGGTTAAATTAATAATAAAATACGAAAAAAATTTTTATAATGTATTATATCAGGGAAATGTGTATTTTATATTTTATTATGTCAGAAAAATTTTTTTTCTTACCGTAAGCAAACAAAAGGGTTTTTTAAAAATAAGGTTTTGAATAATCTTTAGTTTTCAACTTTTCTATGCTCGCGCCCCCTTGTAGAGTTATCACGCCCCTCAAGGGAGGGGGGCGCCCCCCGGGGAAAAATGCGCCAAAGTACCTCTTCATTTTTTTAAATTTTAAAAAGGGTATAAATTGTAAAAATTAATGTTTAAGGGATGACTATTGAACTTTGGGGTTTTTTAAAAAAGTATAAATATATAATATTTACGATATTTAGTGTCACTTAGATAATAAATTGATATAAAACTGTTATAAGAATAGTATTTAAAAAAGAAAGGGGTTTTTTTTTCCCGGGTTTTTTTTAATTTTTTTTAAAAAAAAATATTTTTTTTTTCCCCCCCCTTTTTTCCAAACCCAAAAAAAAAGGGGAAAAAAAATTTTAAAAATTTAAAAAAAATTTTTTAAAAATTTTTCCCCAAAAAAAAGGGGAAATTTTTTTTTAAAAAAAAAATTTTTAATGGGAAAAAAAAATTTTTTTTTTTAAAAAAAAAATTTTTTTAAAAAAATTTTTTCCTTTTTTTTTCCCTTTTTTTTTTAAAAAAATTTAATTTTAAAAATTTTTTTTTGGGTTTTTGGGGGAAAAAAAACCCCAAAAATTTTTTTTTTTTTTTTAAAAAAAAAAAATTTTTTTAAAAAAAATTTTTAAATTTTTTCTTCCCCCCCTTTTTTTTAAAAAAAAAAAAAAGGGGGGGTTTTTTTAAAAAAAAAAAATTTTTTTTAAAAAAAAAAAAATTTTTTTTTAAAAAATTTTAAAAAAAAAATTTTTAAAAAAATTTTTTTTAAAAATTTTTTTTTTAAAAAAATTTTTTAAAAATTTTTTTTTTGGAAAAAAAAGGGAAAAACGGAAAAAAAATTTTTTAAAAAAATTTTTTTTTTAAAAAAAAAAAAATTTTTTTTTCCCCTTTTTAAAATTTTTTTTTGGTTTTTCCCCAAAAAAAAATTTTTGGGGAAAAAAAATTTTAAAAATTTTTAATTTAAAATTTTATTTTTTTTTTAAAAAAAAAAATTTTTTAAAAAAAAAAAATTTAAAAATTTTAAAAAAAATTTTTCCCTTTTTTGGAAAAAAAAAAAAAATTTTTTTTTAAAAAATTTTTTAAATAGAAAATTTTTAAAAAAAAATTTTTTGGAAAATTTTTTAAAATTAATTTTTTTTTTAAAAAATTTTTTTAAAAAAAAAACCCTTTTTTAAAAAATTTAAAAAAAAAAAAAAATAAAAAATTTTTTTAAAATTTTTTTTTTTAAAAAAAAATTTTTAAAAAAAAAAAGGGAATTTTTTTTTTTTTTTTTAAAAAAATTTTTTTTTTTGGGGTTTTTTTTCCCCAAAAATTTTTAAAGTAAATACATATATAAAAAAAATTTTGCAATTTGAGATTTGAAACCCAAATTTTAATATTCGTTTCGCTTTTCAGGAACTTCCCCTTTTGTTCAAGATAATCCGTACGTTTTGCTGACATTGAGAAACATTAATACTATTTGATTTAACAAGGTTAAACAGGAAGCATTTTAAACAGATTCTCAAGCCAATTATAATTCTTTCAACTCTCAATTAAACAATACACCAGATAGCAATTGGATAATTCAATATATACAGTAGTTAAGATTAATTATATTTCCACAGCTTTAAATTTAATGTTCCCAGCTAAAGCAAGGGATAACTTATTACTGAAGGGCTTCGAATGTGCGTGATAGGATTCAAAGAGTTGGGCATTCAAATTAATTAGATTCACCAACTGATAAAATTAACTTGCCATTTAATTTCAACATAAACTGGATAATTTTGAATTGTGTAAAATTGTCGTTACAGTTTTACATGTGTGGTTATAGAGACAAGTAGGATTAAAACTAATACGAGAAAACTTTATATTCGATTATGCCATTTTCTAACTCTGACGGAAGTAAAGTATTATTTTATTAAAGAGTTTAAAATTATGTTATTTTTTTTGCTCATATTATTGTGAAATGAAACAAAGCATATTTATGACGAACCTCGAGGCTTTAAACATCGGTCACAACTAAGCTGTGTATAAAAAGTCTAAGCTTTACTCTGCCCTAACCTGTACTTCCCTTCTCCTGAAAATCAATTTTCTTTTACTTGAAATTACGCAACATTCTGAAGAAGTATGCGGGTTATTGACAAGGGACCTCGTTATTTTGAATCGTGATCAAATGATGAAGACGATACTAGAGCTGGCATCACCTCTCGTAACTTCTACGTCACACTCATCCGTGAAATCCAAATGAGTATCACTTTTAAGAGCCTGTTGAATTAAACCTGCAGCAATATTTATAATTTCATACGACATCTTTCGCAGCTGTTGCCATAGATTCTTATTAATTTCTACGAAAGAGAAATTCAAACGTATCTTCCCTATCCGTTGGGGAAATCCAAACAGTTAAGAAAAAAATAATTAATTATTTTGTTTGTCACTGTGGCAACGATCATTTTTGTACCCCTTTATTTTTATTCAGTCGATTCATGAATGTTACGTTATCGTTTGGTTTAATGTTTGCTGATCTAGCAGAGGTCTACATGTTACGTGGTTTGTAAATAAAATGATGGAAGAAAAATTTGAAACGTGCTTAGTTGGAATTGAACAGCACGGACCTCGAACTTAGGAAACATCTTACAAAAACATAATTTTGCATGTTGGCTGTACTTCATTTAAATTTAATTATGAACTCAAGACAATGCAAATTGATCTGTTTCATGTTGAAATATACCAGTGATTCTCAAACTTTGTGTGCCGCGAAATTTTTGAAATGTGTCGCAAAATTCTTTTAAAAAATTTTCAACATATTTTGAAAAAAAATAAAAGGAAAACCGAATCATTCGGCCTTTTTTAGAAATAAACAAATATTGGTCATTTTAACTTATTCTTTTGTGGATAGATGGAATTACATTATAAATAAGCAAAATTCTTTTAAACTTATTTTATTGTTAGTGTCTCAAAATTTTGAAATTATTTAAATGTACCGCAACAAAAAGAAGGTTGAGAATCATTGAAATATACCGGTATACCCATTGAAGTAATTTTAATGGCAAGTAAATCATTCAATAATTGCAACCATTTCAGATGTATGTCAACAGCATAAATCTGAAACGATCTTGATCGTTGTTAAATTGCGAATACACGCATTAAACACTAAAGGCAATCAGACCACAATCGCATCAATTTAGTCAACGAATCGTATACAATATATGTTCTAAATAATGCAGATATTAAAATTTAGAAAACTTTATTAGTGAAGAATATAATGTATGGAAAATTAATTCATTCTTTCTTGTATCTTACTAAGTGAAAAATCAATATTAATAATCGATTGACGGACATAAGTTAAGTAGTACCCACAAGTATCGAAACTGTTAAAAGGAGTGAGTGAAGTGATTGAATCATACCTTCCATTAGCGATAACCGATCTATTTTTAATTACGGTCTATTTATAATTGACCCTAATTCGAAGTGACCGAGATAACGTAATAATAGGAAATACCGGGTAGAAGCTGCATAAAAGAGTTTTCTATGAAGGAAAGCATTTGAGCCCCTTTTTAATTATGATGAAGATTAAATAGAGCATGTCCCTTGCAATTCATTTAACAGATTGAATAATAAATAGCTCCAAAAGATAAGCATTTCAGAGATGAAATTATTTTTCCCAGACAAGTTTGTCCTTTTTGAAGAATGTATAAATGAAAGAGAGAGTGAGAGAGAGAGAGAACTATTGTTTTTTGTTAATCTATAGTTATGAAAAATCTATGAAATAGATTTTTTAACTGTCAAACACAAATAAAACACGCAGACAAAATAAACCCAATAAAAATTGCCTATATATGCTACAATTAAAGTAATAAATCTGGCGATTATATACATAATCGCCGGTTATTATTACTAATAATTACGTTTCTTGGTAAATGTGGCAACAAATTGCGCATTAAGTGGTTATTATTAATGATTACCAATAAATTTCAGTCAGTAATATTAGTAATAAATTTCAGTCAGTATAATTTATTGAAATTTCAATTTTAACGTAACTTTTATACGTCTGTATGTACTGTGATAATAAATCTATTGTCTTAGACATCACCAGAGTTAACTCCTTAACTGGTTTGCCCGTAAACAGTACGAGAGTTACTCAAAAGTGGCCACAGCCTGTATTCCTGTATGCTATATGGGCAATGATATTTTTTTTTATATCTTTGATTTCCATATACTTTTTATTCTTATAGTGATTGTTTACTTCGGTTGCTATGGACATGAACTCACGCACCCGGTCGCGGACGATTTGCCCAAAATAACTTCTTTTGTTTTCTTTGCATTAAACTTAATTTTTGTATCAGGCGCTTGTTTTTTTAATTAATCGTTATTCTTTCTTATTTTTATAGTATTTTTATTTATAAATTTAATTGTAATTATAATTATGGAAATTTCTGAAACTTTCAACTGTAGTATATAAGGAAAGGAATTATTCAGTTTAGAGAATAAAGTCTTGAGTTGTGTTTAGCAGGAGCTGTTATCATTTTATCGAATTATCGAATTCCATATCAATTTAATTTGCGTGACAATATTATTAGTATAAGATGGTATTATTATTATATGTTTATAAGAAACGCAGTTTGACCATGGTACTGAAATATTTCTCATCCGGTATTTTCTTTGTGGTAAAGGCGGAAAATTTTCATTGAAGGCAGTAATATATATTCTTGAAAATATTCAATAAAGGACATAGATTGCAATTAAATGTGCAATTTTCTTCTTGCGAACAAATGAGAATGGAAAGATAATCCAAAAAAGCCGATATTATCTCTGTCCCCATTGCAAAGTAAAACTTAATATTACACCATGCTTCAAATTGTGTGTACGTGTTGTGTGTGTGCACACACACACAAAATCCTCAACTGTTTGAAAAAAACATACAAACATAAAATGTTTTTTGTACGTATGAGAGAAATTCTTTTGAGTCATTTGAAAACTTTTTATAACACGCAAGGTGAACTTATAAAAAGCAATTTTTTGTGTTCCACAACTGTAAAATAAGAAATAATGTGAAAACTTTAAAATCGAAAATTAAAACAAACAAAATATTCTTCTTTTTTTCACATTCTACTGAGTATTATACTTAACTATATCCAATAAAAATGTGTCTTTTTAAACTTTTTAACAATTTGGACAAAAACAATTGAACGCTTAAGGGCTTAAGGTATCCAAAGATCTTAAAACAGTAGATTTGGTTAAAAATTTACAAAAAATTATGATTTATTTTGAAAACCATTTAATTATCTTACACTACTGGCCATTAAAATTGCTGCACCAGAAAGAAAGCAAATAACAAGATGATATTTATTGAATAAATAAATTATATTAAATTTTCAAGTGATTAAATTTTTAATAATTTAGGGTGCATAGATCCTGAGAAAACAGTACCCAGAACAATTACCTATGGCAGTAATAACAGCACTTACAAGTCTGGGCATTGAATCAAACAGAGATTGATGGCATGTACAGGTATAAATGCTCATGCAGCTTCAACATGATTCCACAATGTATCAACCATAGTGACTGGTGTATTGTGACGAGACAGTCGCTCGGCAATCATGAACCAAACTTTTTCTATTGGGGAAAGATTTGGTGAGCGTGCAGGTCAGGGCAACAGCCCAACATATTCTGTATCAAGGAAGGTCCGTACAATACCACCAACATGCAGTCGTGGATTATCTTGCAGAAACGTAGGGTTTCACAGGGCTCGAATAAAGGGTATAGCCATGGATCGTAACACACCGGAAATGTAACGAGTACTGTTCAAAGTGCCATGAATTGGGTGTCCGAGACGTGTATCCAATAGCACTCCATACCATCACGCATGTGATGGGCCAGTATGACGATGAAGAATCTACGCTGCCATTGTGGGTTCACCAGTATACCACCAAACACGGCCATGTGCTGTAAACAGAACCTGGATTCATCTGAAAATATGACACCTTGCAATTTGTGCGCGCCCAGGTTCTTTGTTGATCACACCTTTAAAGACGCTCCTGTCCGTGATGCAGCATCAAAGGTAACCACAGCCATGGTCTCCGAGCTGAGAGTTCATGCTGCTGCAAACGTCACCGAGCTATTTGTGCAGGCACTTGTTGTCTAGCAAATGACCCTAATTCTTGACTCAGGGCTCGTGACTTGGCTGCACGATCCATTAAGGCAATGTGGGTAACATGCCTGTCTTCTCGGCATTTAGTGATTGGGGCCGTTGATATCCAGCATGGCGTTCCATATTAACATTCTGAACCCATAGATTCCATATACTGCTAACACTGCTAACACAATACTACGATACAATAAATTCAAATCTCGGTACGCTACAATTCAAGCTTTATCATAGTCAGAAACGTGCTGGTACGCATTTCTACTTTTTACACGAAGCATCACAACTTTTCATCATGCAACAATGTTCAAAATTTTATTTGAAAAGGAGAAACCGGCTGACAATTTATTTTAAATTTTAAAGGAGTAAAGTGTTCGTTTGCGAATAAGCTGAAAAGCAAATCATTTTTATATCAAGTCACCTTTCTGTTAATTAAATTTTACGTCTGCAGCATGTCGCCTTCTTGGTGCAGCAATTTTAATGGCCAGTAGTGTACTATTTTTGATCCTTATTTGTTGGCCTATTATTTTCATTCACTAGAACAAAAGTTAAAACTGTTTTAGTAAAAGCAGATGCCATTTCCTGTCAGTAAGAGATCACCGAAATAGCCTTATAAGAACAAAATTAAATTTTTTCGGTTTCTTTCTAATTTTTAAAAAACTTTGAAGTAAAATGTAATTTCACATTTTATTTAAAAACCTCAAAGAAGCCTCACTTATTATTCTTTATAAAGTAAGTTTTTAAATCTGGTAATTTCGTGATATTTATTTACCTCGCATCTCTCATTGTTCGATTTTGCTACTAACTTTTGCAATGCCAATTGTTAAAAGCAATCTTTAGCCAAATGCGCCGAAAGTTATTGTATTGTCGAAACTCCATTGGTAATTTTTAATATTAACCGGTACTGTAATAAATTCTTAAAAATTATTTACTTTAACCTGTTTAGTTGGTTATTATTAATTATAAACGATAAATCACATTGACCGTAACATATACACAACTTGTACTTAAATCTGAAACACTATAAAGGAGATATATATAAATGTCATAAAGGAATAAGATTTTAGAATAGCAAATGATTAGAAATTTAGAATAATCGAATAACGCAGGGTGAATAAATGGTATTTTAAATGTATATAAGGAAAGTTTTGTAGTGGATTTCTGATTTGGAAATCGTGCACGAGTGTTGGTTGTTAGTAAGAATATAGCGTCAGCCTCATATAAGAGTGTAACAACTACCAGCGCCTTCAGCAATTTGAAAGCGGCTAAAAATCGTGGCTTATCAGAAGTATGGTTTATCGTTCGTGGTATTTTTACCATCATTGGTAGGAATCCAAAGATTGTTATTCGGATGTAGACCGGAGGTTGATATTGAACGTCCTGGAGAACATCCTCATAAAAACAAACATCTTGTCACATCGGTCTCGCAGGATCACACAACCACATCATAGTCCTACAGAGAGTTGACCTAGGCTGGTTTGCTACACGACAAATATTCTCATGGGTAGTGTGAAGTCGTCTGCAACAGTGCGGGCTCTCTATACTGCGATCACTATAGCGGCTTCCCTTGACACTATAACACAGAGACGTGCAGAAACAATGGATTGCCCAACAATAAAACAGGATACAATATTGGCCCAACGTGGTTTATCAGAGGAGTCCCAGTTCGGCGTGCAGCGCCATGGTGAATGTATCCGTATATGCAGGTACCGGAGTGAATGCACATAACCTGCATGCATTCGGTATTATCATACAAGTTTTGCAACAACTGGGATCTTGTGGGGTCACTTAGTACATGACAAAAGCACATCTTGTTCGTGACGTTGATAATCTCAACAGCCACCTTTACAGTCCTTAAATCTTAAACCAGTAGCTGTGCCTTATCCTTGAGGTCTCACAGACGCTTTCTTTCAACAAGATAATGTACACCGTACATTGCCTACCGTGTCTTGATCTACTGCGACGCACATAGACAGAGAGGGTTCAACTGTTGCCCTGACCAGCAAGTTTTTCAGATAATTTATTGAAAACGTTGGCACATTGAAAACATCTGGTTACCATTCGCCACCTCTTGTCAGTTATTACAAATGATGAACTGTACATAAAGTAGCAGGATTTACTTGCCTGTATCCATCATCGACTTCAAGTTTGACTCTTCACCCGAACCGTGTAAGAACCCTCTTTTGCTGCCAGAGACGCGGTTGCAGCGTACTCGTATATTAATTTCGGATTATCTCTATACCACCAAAGTGCATACAAATTTAATCATGTCCACGTCTTTCTGTGCTGTAGGAATGTAATACGTAAAAACTTGTTATTTGCTTTCCTTCCTGCGTTGCAATTTTAGTCGGCAGCAGTGTAGTTACATTACTTTATTGTTTATATTAAAAAAGGTTATATTAAAAGTGAAGTGTAATTGCTACAGAAATTCTGTAAATCTACATGCAAATTAAATTACAATGTAAGAAGTCTTTTTAAAGGATTTTTTTCTTTATATTACACATATAAATTTATTTAAATATCTTTAAAATGCCCTTTGGAAATGATACACAAGTACAAAATATTTTTAAAATAAAATACTTGTGAAAAATAGAGAAAAACTGCGTCAATATACAAAATCCAGTCGTATATAATCCATAAAAGTTCTTTGCTCCCTTCGCTTAAGAAAATCGTATATAAATTATAAAAGTAGATTACCAGTTTCGATAAACCAGCGTTTCTCAAACTGTGGGGCGTGCCCCCTTGGCCGTGCCCCCGTGACAACTCTATGAGGGGGCACGGGAATAAACAGAAGATTATTTAAAAAAATTAATTCACTGAAAGTAAACAAACAATACATTCTGACATAATAAAAAATAAAATTCACATTTACACTGATATATTACACTTATAAATGTACCAGTGCTACGCAATGTATTTTATAATTAATTTAACAATACCAAGTTAAGAAAAAGCTTAATAATTACCATTGACCCCTTGGATTGTCATACATAAATTTATATACAAAAAGTAACATATTTACCTTGATAATTTGTCCGCGATTTATAATAAATCCCAAACTGCCAAATAAAAGTTACGCTATTAGCTTCCCAATGCCAATCGTTTTACACGTAGGCGCGCGTATAATATATATTAGGGGGGTGGGAGAGAACAAAAAAGGAAATAATCTGAAATAATTAAATCCTTCGCAAACATTGTCAAGTTCCTTTATTGCATTCCAAAACCTTCGGAAATTTTTATGAATAATAGTGCACAGAAAAGATCATACTTCGGAAAGACCTATATTTACGTCAGGGGAAATTAAGGCTTTGACTGAGGAAAACGTTCATATAGGCCGGTGGCACTTTAGAGGTTAAAGTCGTATCGTAGTTTTTAGCATCTAATTATAGTATTATTTAATTCAATACATTGTTATTGTATAAGGGGGGCGTGATGAAAATTATATGATTGAATATTGTCGTAAATATTGAAACTTTGGAAGCACTGCATTAAACAGTTCGTGGTAAATTATTGAATGCTAATAGACTTTTGGGATGTTATGTTTATTTCAAATTGACCAAGAACAAAGACTAAAGTATTATTAAAAAACCTGGCTTAAGGCGTTTCCTTCTTTCATTGTTAAATTTATTCTTATTGAATAACTTGTCTTGAAAATGTCTTTTTTCGCATTCAGTATCTGTCAATAAAATTACATATTTGTTCCGGGGATTGATTCCTATTAAAATACCTGTCCTCAAAATGTTCCAATCCTTTCAATTGATTTCCTGGCCAATCACTGAAATGTTGTCTATAATGGTATCACATTAAATTTATCGAATTTAGATTTATTCAGTTGATAGCTGAGGTTTGAATGTTGCTGAAAGGAATGTGATTATAATTAAAGGATGAAAAATCTTTAATTAAATATATTCCTTTCAGTAATCGGTCCATAATAATAAAATTTAAATGTGAAAAATTTTGAATATTATACAGCATTCAAAGAAGCTATGTATTCACACATTAGTATTTCATTTTACATGCATGCGTATTTTTTTAACTTTTAGCTTAAAACAAAGTTTCCTTTTTTGGATAACTAATATATATAAGGGGTCTCAGGGGTGTTAAATTTCTCTAGAGGTCTGAAAATATAAACAATTTTCGAAAAGATATAAGTCTTTTAAATTTAAATTAAATTATTCGAATCTTTTACACATTATTTATAAAAGAATGGAGCTTCAGAAAGGTATAAAATGCTTAAAATATAATAAAATTTTTAAAAATCATAAGTATATGAAAATTTTATAACAAATATTAAAAATATTTTTGCGTTGCTAGCTATTTTCTAAAATAGTAGCCTCCTGATGTATAAAACTTTACAGAATTACAAAATGCATCATACTCTTTTGAACCTTCCCAAATTTTAGATTTTACCTTTGTGTTACAAAATATTTAGAAATATTGCAATTTTTAAATATTTTTTAAAAATGTATTTTTATTTTTTAAAAAATATGTAGTTATTATTCTATTTATATAAAAATAGCTACAGTGTAATAAGAAAACATTAACTTTATAAATCACTTATAGCTAAAAATTAAACTACTATTTTAGAAAATAGCATCTTTAAAAAAATTTAATAAATATTTGTTATAAAACTTTCTTATTTTCATATGTTTTAAAATTTTTAAAATTATGATTTATTTAAATATTTTATATTTTCCCTAAGCCCCATTCCCATAAATAAAGTGTAAAGATTCAATTATTTAATTTAAATTTGAAATAATTATACCTGTTTGAAAATTGTTTATATTTTCAGACCTCTAGAGAAATTAAACACCCCTGAGACCCCATAAAGGTGAACAGCGACTCCCTCACCCACTCCTCACGATATTTCTGGATCTGTAAAACCCACAAACATGAAATTTGCTAGGCGTGTTCCTTTCATACAGTAGAGATCCTTTCAAAACGGGTTTAACAAGTATCAAATCCCAAGGGGGAGTAATAGATTATCATTTCCGCTATTGTGAACTATGAGACTTATAAACTTGAAATTCGGCAGACATGTTTTTTTCATGAATACTAGATTCGCTGCAAAAAGTGTTTAGTGAAGATAAATCCTCAGAGGGGTTGCGTGGAGTTAAGAAGCGTTAAAGATAAATATTCACGTTTTGTACTATTTGACCTGCAGACTTGAAAGAAATTTTACAGGCATGTTCCTTTAATGGAGTACGGATTCGTTAAGAACGGGTTTTGCGTTAATCTACTCTTAAGAGAGATTGTAAGGGGTTCCAGGAAAGAAATTGGGAGGGAGGTATAGAAAAAGTTCTGCTTTTGGGCTTAGTTCCACATACTCAAAATTTAGTAGATAGGTTTCTTTTGTTATATAGAGACAGCTAAGAAAGGTTTACGAAATCGACTCCTGTCGGGGAAATAGTTAAGAGTTACCGGAAAGTATATATTTTTTAAAAAATCCGTTTTTGAACAATTAAATTTACATTAATGAAGTGTGGTAGGCATGTTTCTTTTGTTGATTTGAAATCAGCTGAGAATGGATATTACAGAAATCAGCTATCAAAGGCTTTGCGGAGTACATTCATAAAAATATTTCCATTTTTGAAATATTAGACTTAAACTTGAAATTTGCAATCATGTTTATTTTTTTAACTCTATTTCGACCCTTTTATTCGTATTCTGTATTCTTTTTTCTTTGCACTTGTTCTCTGCTGTAACTGTTCATAATCTGCCATCAGAAGTTAAAAAAATGTTTTTTTTTATTATTATTACACTGGTGTGCAAAACTTAAGCAACAATGTAAGAATTTAGCAGATAGACATGAAATTGCAGAAAAGGAGGTCTGGAGATCAGTAGAGGGAACACGTAAGTCAGTAGAAACGTCATGCGTATGCAAATATCAGGAACAAAACGTCAGAAGCGATATGAGCGTACGCAAAACGCGTGATGTCGGCGCGCGTGCTCACAGTAGAATGAAATGAAGGACGGAGACGCAATTCACCATATTCTCTGCAAGTGCCAGTGAGTCAGTTCGTGAAATATGGCTAGAAGAAATTACCTGGACGACTTCACGTGGAAGAATGATCAGAAAGCTGGAGGAGGGCGTACTGTCACCAGTGTAGCTGCAGAGTTCGGAATCAAAAAAAGTGTCGTTTCGCGCGCGAAAAGCGTTCCAAACCACAGATACAGCTATTAGAAGGTTGGTGTGGCCACCCGAGGACGACAACTGCAGGGGATGACCGATATATCATCCTGCAGGCGAAAAGATCGACAGAAGTCAGCAAGCGCCATTGTTAAAGAAACTCTGTACAGCAACAGGTCGACAAGTGTAGCGGATTACTGTGGCCAGACGCCTTCACAAAGGGGCCTGTTCGCCCGCCGTCCTGAACGCTACCTCCCGTTGAAAGATGGCCACTGAAGCCACCGTTTACAGTGGGCCAGAGTGCAACAAAACTGGACAACTGATCAATGGAGTCGTGTCCTCATTATGGATGAGAGTCGGTTCAGTACCAGAAGCGATTCTCAACGCGTTTTGATTTGGAGAGAGATCGGGACCCGGTTTTATCCCAGTAACATCAAGGAAAGACATCCTTACGGTGGTCCTGGAGTTCTTGTCTGGGTTGGTATTATGCTGAACGGTGGAACTGAGCTTCACATTTTCGACAGAGGGTCTATAACCGGGGATCGCTATTGTGAGGAGGTACTTCTTCCCCATGTGCATCTTTTCCGAGGTGCCATTAGCCCAGACTTCATTTTTATGGATGACAATGCACGGCCACATCGCACTCTTGAGGAGCTGCTGGAAAGTGAAGATATCGCTCGAATGGATTGGCCAGCGTGCTCCCCAGATTTAAATCCCATCGAACATGTGTGGGATGCTTTGGGGAGACGTATTGCCACACGCTCACATCATCCGGAGTACAACCAACAACTCAAACAAATGTTGATTGAGGAATGGGCACTCCTACCTCAAGAAATGTTGCACCAGCTGGTTCTGAGTATGCGGAGACGGTGCAAGCAACCATTGTAGTAAGGGGAGGGCATATACCATATTAAGGAACATCTGCTTGTTGTTCTTCCTGTTGGATAGACAATCATGAGTCACGATACTATGCGTTCAATAAAGCTTGTTTTTGTTTGATTCCATACCGTATGCGTTGTATTCCTTTTTCAGCGCCGATGCTTTCGTCATCCTTTACGTACATAATACTCTCCCTCATTTCAGAATTTCATGTCTCTCAGATGATTTTTCGTGAAGTTATGGCAATAAACCCACCTGTTGCTTAAGTTTTGCACACCAGTGTATTTTAGCAGAGATCTACTAAAATCGGGTTTTACGGAAATCCGTTTTAAAGGATGGGGTTTATACGAAAGCGTAAAAGATAATTCTACTTAATTTGTAGAAATTGAAGTCCTGTCTTTTTTAAATCCTTAAGGTATCCGATTACCCTAAAATATCATGATTTTTTATGATTTCATTTTTTTTATATGCTATCTTAATAGCTTTATAAAAATACCAAGTTTTTTTTTTCTACTTTAAACTTAATAGAACAAAAATTACAAGTGGTTTAATAAAATATGTCATAACTTTACATAAGATGTCAATCTTTAAAATGCATTTTACTCGAAACGTGTTTTTTTTTTTCGGAAAGCTCATACGGGGACAGCGATTGCTTAAAAAGTTTTTTAAGTAATTTGCTGGAATTTTTTATGTATGTTCTGTATAACAGTAGAAGTATTTTAACTTTCAGATTTACCAATCACCGTTTTATTACAAAATTTACAGTTCTTTATGTGAATCTAATCACTGTTCTTTTAAACATTTTTATATAATAACTAAGATAAAAAATGCTCTACTTTTTGTAAAAATTAAAATACCTCTTACCCTGAAGGTCATTTCGAAAAAGAAAAGAAAAGTAATACATCAAAATTGAAAGGTTGAGAATATGTTCATTTACTATTTGTACCCGTTTATGTAATTGTTTGTCAATTTTTACCCCTTTTTCCCATTTTAGTAGTAATAATTTATTTTTCTCTTCTTAATTTTAGCCTTTTTTTTTCTTAAAATGTACTAAATAAATCTAAAAACCACAAAAAAATCTCCATATCTCCACTTTTTTAAAAAAGTTATCGCGAGTATTCGGATACCTTTAGTGAGGATTATAAGAATGTTTTTCAGCGCAATTGAGTGGCCGCGGTAGCCTTGTGGTGAAGGTATCGGATCGTGGCTAGCTTGTCATGAGTTTGAGCCCAGTACCTCTAAAGACTCGCCGTGTAGAGAAGTGGTACACGTTAAGGGGACACGCTACGATTCAATTGACGAAAATCGGTCAAAATATCAAAAAAAATTTTTTTGCCTAAATTATTCCTTATACATTTCTCTATTACCTCACAAAATTTCAGAGCTCGAAATTAAAAAAATCCAAAGTTATGATAACTAATATGCTCGTCACAGAATTCACATTCTGACATTCTGCTTTAGCAGACGCACTTTTCATTTTCTAGCCAACTTAATTAATTCTAACACAGTTAAGCAGTTTTGAAATAAAGTGAAGAGATTGTAATCCATTCTTAGTGTTTGTTTACATTTGCTGAACTATACTGCGTTCTCCTTATTCTGCTAATTTTTATTTCATATTTTTGAAATATTTAGCTTCGGTTTACCAAAAAAAGTCTTTTTCAAAACTAATTATTTTATCGTTATCAGTTTAACAGTTTTTTTATATATATAAACGTATTCTCATGCAGCATTTTAATAGTTAAACATGCCTCGTACAAAGAGGAAAAACAAATCAAGTAAATTAAGTATTCAAAAGCGATTGTGCACTGAAACAAAAACTGAAAACAATATGGAAATTTCAGAGCACAATTCAAATGTTGCTCAACATTCAAGTGCTAATAGCATTTTTAAAATGAAAAGAGTTTCTATGCAAGAAAAAGATGTACTAGAACAAGAAAATGTTGCTGATACCTATGATGGACCAAGTTATATAATTGTTGACAAAAGATGCCTTGTGGGATATTTTCAAGTAACTTTTGTGGTAGCTGCAACCAGTCAACTTTAAAACTTGAATTTGGACATAAATATGGATTTTCTCATCAATTAAAACTGGTATGCAAAACATGTTCTGAGCAAAAAATGGAAGGCTTTACATCTTCAAGACTTGAAAAAAATAAAATACATCTACTCCTTTCGATGTGAATGTTCGTGCTGTTCAAGTATTTCTTGAAATCAGTGGAGGCCATGCATCGGTTGAAAATTTTTTCATGTTTCTCAATATGCCTTTGATGTCGAGTAAAACTTTTAATGAAATTAAATGCTACATTAACTCAGTGTACTCTCTTGCTTCCCAAACTGTGTTGAACTATGTACATAACAGCGTTCAAAATGCATACAGCAAATTGGATCAAAATGGTTCAAATACTGTTACTGATATTGCTGTTTCATTTGATGGGACATGGTTGACCCGAGGACACACATCCCAAATCGGTGTTGGCTGTGTAGTCGACACTTTAACAGGATACGTTATTGACTATGAAATTATGAGCAAGTACTGTCCTATATGTATAAGTGCAAAATGAATTAGGCGAAACTACAGCTGAATACGATGTTTGGTATTCTGGCCACAAAAATTCCTGCCAGATTAACCACATTGAGACATCAGGAGCAATGGAAATGAAGGCTGCAGCTAAAATTTGGTTTTGATCAGAAGCATGTGGTTTTCGTTACACAACATTGTTATCTGATGGTGATGCTAAAACTCATAAATTCTTAAATAGCCTAAAAATATATGGACCAGATGTTGAAATTTTGAAAGAAGAGTGTATTAATCACGTAAGCAAAAGGTTAGGCACCAGCTTACGTAATCTTGTGAAAGATTGGAGAGCTAAAGGTATCACTTTAGGAGGAAAATCTTATGGCAGCCTAAAAGAAACAACAATAAAAAAACTAACGCAGTACTATCAGAAAGCTATTCTGGAAAATAAAGGAGATATTCAGGGCATGAAAAAATCTATATATGCCACACTTTATCACAGTATCTCGACAGACAAAAATCCAATGCACATGAAATGCCCTCCTGGCAAAGATTCGTGGTGTTTTTATCGAAGAGCCTTAGCTAAAGGTGAAAAACCTGCACCACATAAATTTAATATTGGAACACCAATAAATCCAGATTACTTGACAAAAATTGTTCCAATATATCAAAGGTTAGCTTCTGATAGTCTTTTGAAAGGATGTGCCAGATGTCTGACTCAGAACAGCAACGAGAGTCTGCATAGCGTGATTTGGAGTAAGTGCTCTAAAGAAACTTCAGCAAAATCACGCCGTGTAAATATAGCTGTTTCTGAGGCAATATCAGAATATAACTTTGGTACTTTGAAAGCCTTAAAAGAAATACAAAAGGCTGCTAATTTGGATCTTGGTGAAGAAGCAGTAAAATTGCTGCCACACGTGATTACAAACGTAAAAAGAAAGAAATCGCCAAATAATCTTGCTTTTCGCATAGCGTCGAAAGAGTAAAACTAGCCAATCTGCGAAAGAAAATATTCAAGAAAGAGAAGGGATTACATATAATCCTGGGTTTTTTAAACATAAACGTAAAAAATATTGAAGATGTAAAATAGAATTATTTTAAAATCATCGTAAAATGGGTTCGTATGTTATTTATCGCAATTTTTTAAAATGTAAGTACTGAAAATTTTTAAATTTTAAACATATAAAATTATAATTTTCCTATAATATCTTTATAAAACTTTTGTCATGTGCATGTAATACATACAGTAATTTTTTAG
This sequence comes from Trichonephila inaurata madagascariensis, assembly GCA_019973955.1. Taxonomy (NCBI): domain Eukaryota; kingdom Metazoa; phylum Arthropoda; class Arachnida; order Araneae; family Nephilidae; genus Trichonephila; species Trichonephila inaurata. The sequence continues at coordinate 19,202 of BMAV01004874.1, forward strand.
TAATTTTATTGCACTTATGTATATCCTTTTACAGTAAATAAAAACTTTAAATTGATTTATCTCAGAACAAAAAAAATCGTTTGTTTTCTTTTATTTAAAATGCTAAGGCTTTTTTTCTATTGCATGAAATGTTTTAAATTTTTTTTATAGATTGCTATTAATATGTATAACAAAAGTTGGTATGCATTTTTGAATCAAAGCAATATTTATTTTTTTAAAAATATTTGAACTTTGAATTTATACGTTTTTTAGGGATTTTTTCATACTAATTCATAAAATTTTTTTTTTAGGAATTTGAATCATGTTATCCCCAAACCCATACTAACTTTTGTTGTACATAGTTTGACAAATATGTAAATCAAATTTCTTGGGTGTACGTCAATTATTGAACGAGGAGTACCGTTTTAAAATTACCTAATAAATTAATAAATTTTTAAAATTTTTTTAAAAACATTAAATGGAGTGCTTTTTGTGATATTTTGAGCAAATATTCTGTCTTACGTATTGCATATACATAGGTTACAAGGAAAAAAATTGTAAAAACCATAAAATCAAAGATTTTTGTTTAAATCGTACCGCGTCCCCTTAAATTTGTCGACAGCTCAAACGTCCACCCGTTGGTATGGTAGTTAGGAGAGTGGGTGCCAGCTGAGGTGTCGTCCTCGTCACTTGACCATGGTTCAAAATTACGAGGTCCGTCGCCAAAAGCTCTCGTGTGACGCTGAACAGTGTGACGTTAATATTCACTAACTCACTCATTCAGCGCAATCGAATGCTTTAAACAAATGACTTTGATCACACACACACACAGTGCTTCTCAAACTTTCAATATTTTCGACCCAATATTCAATCATAATTTTCATCGTGCCCCTCTCCATACAATAACAATGTATTGGATTCAATAATACTATACTTTGACGCTAAAGCTACAATACGAATTTAACCTCTAAAGTGCCTTACTACCAGCGTATATAAGCGTCTTACTCAGCCAAAGCATTAATTGCTCCGGACGTATATATATGTCTTTCCGAAGTACGATCTTTTCTGTGTCCTGTTATTCATAAAATAATTCCGTAGACTTTATAAAGCAACAAAATGACCTACTTATTTCGGAGGATTTGCTTATTTATTCCTTTTATTCCGCCCCCATACAATGTATACGCGTACCTACGAGGAAAACGGTGGCGCTGGGGAGCGAATAGCTTAACTATTAATCGGCAGTTAAGAGATTAATTATAAACCGTACAAATTATCAAGATAAAGGTTAATTTTTGTATATATGTATATATTTTAATATATGACAAGACAATAGAGCCACTGGTAATTATTAAATTTGTTTTTAACTTGTAGTTAAATTAGATATAAAATTCATTGTGCAGTACTGATATACTTATAAGTGTATTATATCAGTATAAAAGTGTATTTTATTATTTATTATTTTGTCAGAATGTATTTTGTTTGTTTACTTTCAGTAAATAACTCTTGTGTAAAATAACTTTTTGTTCTCGCCTTTTCAATATGCTCGCGCCCCTTAGTAGAGTTATCCCGCCCTCCTAGGGGACGCACCCCACAGTTTGAGAAACGTGACTTAGATATCTTTCAGTAACATATAAAGAGTAGATATATTAACACAGCACATCAAGAAATACCCAGCAATAATGTAGGCGGGTAACGCTAGTATATATATATTTGTGTGTTCACGAATCTTCCATGAGCAACGACATGAAAGATGAACTTTAAATGCAGTTAAGTCTGTACATGTAAGAAATTAAACTTTTCTTAAAAATATTTTTTTAATTCTGTGATATATATATATATATATATATATATATATATATATATATATATATATATATATATATATATATGTCAGGTTTGAAAAGTTGAGCTTTAAAATTAAGTAAGTAATAAATGAAAATAGAGCGAACTCCTTACCATCGAGTAAGGATTTGTGGGTAAATAAGCCTATTTAAAGGTGGAGCGAGCACTGAGACGAAGGGACAGGGTCTGGGTCAGTGGGCTGATCTACAAATTAATTAACTATAACTTTCCCCCTGCTCTCATTCACCTAATCAACTCTTACTTAGTCAATAGATCCTTTCGAGTTAAAGTCAATAATTCTCTTCTACTAACATTTTCATTAAATACGGCGTCCCACAAGGTAGCTTGCTGGGACCCATTCTCTTCAATATTTATATTAATGACATTCCTTCTCACCCTCAAACTATGACTAACATTTATGCTGACGACACTTCCATCTCGGCTACTTACAAGAATCACGATACTATCACCAAGGCGCTTAACGCCCATCTTCTTCTCCTGGATGAATACTTTAATACTTGGAAAATTAAAATCAACGTAGAAAAAACTGTAGCGGTCCTTTTCACCAGGAGAAGAAAGCCGTGTACACCTCCCACCCTGTCTTCGACTGCATTACACTGGTCTCAGAGTACTAAATACCTAGGTCTCTTACTCAGAGAAAATCTCTCATGGAAACAACACATTTTACACGCGTGATAAATTCCGATAGCTTTACGCTCTCTATACCCTTAATTGGCCGGAATTTGAAATGAATATCCACAACAAAGTACTTCTCTATACAACCGTCTTGCGGCCCATATTAACTTCGGAAGTCCTGTGGGGATATGCAGCTAATTCTAATATTAAAATTTTAGATTGTGCTCAAAATTCTTTAATCAGATCAATAAGCCATACTTGCATATATACTCGAAATAAAAATATTTATAATTCACTTAAACTTTTAACTTTTAAATCTTATATTCAAAAACTTGCTAAAAATTTCTTCAATAACCTACCTAATATTAATAACGCAAATTTTAAAAATCTAGAAATTATGATCCAAATCTCATAAGAAAGGCCCAGAAGGATACTTCGGGACTTTTAAAACCCTCCTGACAATAGTTCGGTCTTTCCCCGTGTGGGAATGACCCCTCAATACTAACTGTTTCTTAATTTCTTATTTTTAATTTCCATGCGACCCACTCAGGCTTCCGACTCAATAGATTAACTTTATCCGACTCAAGTGCAACGAGTAAGAGTTTTTTGATCACTGTAACCGAATTCCAAGTTCCATAATTTATTGCTCCATTCCCACTCCATACCCTCAGTACCCCCGCCTACCTTCCACGTCCAGACACCAATGGGAGCTCACACAGTTTATACAGGCCACTCAACATCCAGAGCCCAATACTCCAAGTATGGGACGGAGGGACGCATCGCGTCCCAGCGCCCAACGATGACCAGCGACCTGAGACGAAGGGAAACGCATACTCGAAAAGACTTAGCTGGTGACTCCTCACCGAACTGTTGTCTATTCTTCTACTCGGTTGAACGCCAAAGGGCCGCCATGTTGGATTTTATGTGACTGAAGCAAAATAAAGACGTTATTATAGAGATGATGCCCTCCTCATTTTACCAGCAGGCCTGGGACCTGACATATATATATATATATATCACATATTTTTAAAAATCCATGTATCCATGAATTTCGGCATCTCTAAATTTAAGTTGCAAACATAGGTTTACATTCAATATATTCAAGAACTATAAAATAAAAGATATAGTGATCCCTAACTTTAAAATGTAGTTCTAAAAGTAAACTTGTAATATAACTTTTTGTTGAACTTTCTCAAGGACGAGGATGATACCTGAAATGAGATACCTAACTCTCAAACTTCATGCCAGCTTGAGGACCTTGAACATCGTTAGATTTACAAAACACCAACTCTTCTTAACGACAGATTTTTAATGGCATCAGTGATATAGCATTGAGTTACTGCACTCAATATCAGGAAGCATGTAAGATATTTCTTCCAGTATCTGATGTTATAAGCTGTGATATAAAAAGCTGGACAGAAAAACTATTGACTACGAGTTCGTAATAATGAATGCTCGACTTTGGGAGCCATGGCTCTTATGTGAGCCATTTTAAATGAAGAAATTAATTTTGGCATGTTTTTTATTAGGTTTCTGGGTTTTCATCTTGTCAACCCCGTAGATAATATGACCCAGACCGATGCGGGAATTAATTATACAGAATAATTAATCGTCGAATTTTTCTATCGCATTTTAAGTGTTCGACCACTTTTCACAATAAACTTTGATCCAATCTGAGTAGCATTTTTTATTCTTAAAAAGAATATTAAATTATTCCAATTTCAAATCTGAGTGACCTTAAGAAAAATAAAAGAAATAGAATCAAAACAGATAACGTATTTTCTGGAGAATAAAACAAAGAATTTGAAACTCAATTTAAATTGAATAAGAGAATTGTGATTTATATATATAATTCTGGATATATATTTTATTCCTAGAATAAAATTGCTAGTTCTGATTTATTACAGGTTGCACATTTTTATGCGTATGAGAACGCCTTGAGATAAAAAAAATAATATATCTTTCTAAATAACTTATCAATAATACCCAGAGTGATAGCTTAAGCTTTATTGAAATATGTCTGAATTCCGAACTAGGATAGAAATTGAAATTCTACGAGATGTATAAAAAATTATTTCTTTCAAATATACAAATGAAATCATGTCAAAGGAAAGATTCATTTGATTAATTTTGAAAAATATATTTCATTCATTGCCACATATAATAAAATATTTTTCAATACAATTGTAAAGGCGTCAAAGTAGTAAAAAGAAATGCTTCAAGTATGCAAAAGTTCATTTGTTATACAAATTCACACGGAAGAAAAAGCTTAAAGATGGAATCTTTATTTTGTGCAAAACACTGTGCTGTGCTGGGAAAGGGATTGTATTGCTGGAATTTCTGCTTCAGCATTTCAATAAATTTCTAATTTCTACTACAGCGTTTCTCGAACTGGGGGAGTGCACCTAGGAATTTTAAAAGGGGGTGGCTTTCGAAAATAAAAATTTAAAAATTTAAATTTTTAAAAAGAAAAAACAAAAATTCTAAAATAAAAAAAAATGCACGTTCCCCTTGCATATACTTATAAATTTATCAGTACTTCACAATGTGTGTGGTAATTAATTTATCAGTACTATATAAATTAAGAACAATTTTAATAAATACTAGTGACTCCTAAGGGCTTGCCTTGCAGAGCAAATTTTTTCAAAGAAAGACGGTTGCACAGATGTCCGATACGTTACTCAGACAGTTGCACAGAAGTACGCGAGAATGTCAGGGATGGACTAAGATAAGCAACAGATAAAATTTTTCATTGCATTTTACTTATAGTAGATGATTGAGGAAATAAATTTTTAATTTTTAAATTTAAAAAACTATTTTACAATGTGTTCCAGTTTAAACCTTAGAAATCAGAAGTAACATAATTTTACCATAAATTGGTATCCTACTACGTTCGAATAGCGAAAAAGGGTAAAAATTTATGATATTTAGTCCTTAGTTAAAAAAAATTTTAAAAATTTTTTGGATAGTATAACAATAAAAAATTATCTAATACAATATTTTTACAAAAAAAAGAACATAGAATGACCCTTTTCAAAAACTCCTTTTTAAAATCTTGATTATAATAAAATTTTTTTTAAAATTGCTAGGCCTCTGTACAGGGCTCAACTAAATTTTTTTAAATATATAATTAAAGGGGTTTTTCCATTTTTTCGGCAACAGAGACAGACAGGGGAGAGAGGGGAGAAATTGTAAAGAAAAAAAGCCGATTATTATTTTAAGATTGAACCTGAAAAAAATGCGAATTTTCAAAAAATCATAGCTTAGCCCCCGTACATAAGTTGAGCTATAACAGGCAAATATTATTATAAAGGCATTTTTTTTCAAAAAAACATTTAAAAAAGGATTCTAAGTTATTTTTTGCTGAAATATCGATTTTAAAAAAAAAATTTGTCAAATGTCCTTAAAATAATTTTTATACGTGTATTCTAATCTAAATGACACTAAATATCATGAAAATTATCCATTTATGTGCTTTTTTAAAATCGTGGTTCAACACAGTCGGATAGTTTAAAAAGAACCATTTTAAATATCCATTTCAAAAAAGAAAACATATTTTTGATAATTTCTAGGGTAAAATTTAAAGGTCGCATTGTAGTTTAGCGTAAAAGAAAAAATTACGGCATTCTATACATATTATTATATGGTTTGGGGTGAAAAAAATTTTTAAAAAATTGGTCTCAAATATTGAAAGTTTGAAAAAATGTTCTTCATTCTCTTTGTTAGCCAACTCTTTTTATGATACCCAAGTAATAAGACTTCAAGCAGAAATGAAAATTTTATTGTGGGGCCCCTTTTAAAATAACAGCTGCAGCATGAACATTCTATACCGGATGATGTCGGATGTTACCCCGGCAGTGATTCACGCTTTTGGGAAATATTTGACTATATCTATGCTTTTTTTTAACCCTTTTTATTTGTCATACACGACAACAACAATGAATGTTTTTTTTTATGATTTCAATAGTACGAGATTGCAAAACTCACCCTTGTTTTAATTAAACATTTTCCATCCATACTCTTCTTTCAAATCACATAAATGCGTATTCCGATAAGGCATAACAATACCTAAAAAATAACAAGAATACCAATTTTTTTTCTCTGCATTTTACATTTTGCATTTTCCCTTGGCTTATATATTTGGAACGCGTGTCCCAAAAATTCATATCTGAAAACCAATGAAAGATATTTGAAGCTTTCTGACTCTACAGTTTAGTTTCGGTTTCATTTTAAAGCATTTTTTCGCATTTCTAAATTGAATTCATTAAAAACATTCTTGAATACAATCCACTTTTTCAGTGTGAAATGGCTATTAAAGGCAATTTTCATTACTAAAATCATTTTTGTTTGCTTATGCTTTGAATTTTTTGAAGTCTCTCATAGCTATTTAATTAAGATTTATTTCAAGAACAATGTTTATTTTTACACGCAGTTTATGTAATTTAGAACCTTTTTACTTTGTTTTCATTAATATTTTCCTGTTGGGAAAATGCCATGGCCAAAACGTAATCAGGTCACAATGAGAAATAATATTTGGAAGAGATGGAATACGACTGAGAACGATAAATCTAAAATCCAGCTTTCAGCTGATTCTACAATGAGACTTGCATACAAATTTTCTGATTATAAATATGCAGAAGGAACTGGATATTTCCTTGATGTACTAAACTACATTACAGTAAATATATCGTAGTACTATATTACAGTACTTTAAAGTCACGCAACTAAAACTTAAACTTGCTAAACTATCCCGATTTAAAACTGAGAAAAATTTAGATATTATTTACAAACTTGGTGATTTTGTAGCTTAAGTGTGTATCATTATTATTTTGAATACAAATGTTTTTTGTTTTAAAGTTTTGTGAAAAATCAGGTTAAGATAAAGCTGAATAATCTGTCATTTTAAAAAAACTGTCAATGTTATGTTATGCAAAAAAGAACAACCATACTTTGAATTAAAAAAAATATTTTTGGTCATAATTAATTAAAGTAGTGTTTTAATGTAGAAGAGAGATAAAAGGAAAAGTAACATTAAAAAACTAGAGCTTTACAGGCATTATTAGTTTTTATTTTATGCTTTTACAAACTTTACATGTGTTTTTCTCAGACTTTTAATTTTGAAGATGTAAGTGTTTCCCAATCACTAAAGCTCTTTTTTTTGTTCAAGATAGATTCTTGAAATGTTTAGTATATACTCCCAAATATATATTCTATAAAATTTAATATGGATTTAAGTCTGAGCATTTTTTTAGAAAAATCTTAAATTTGATTTTAAAAAAAAGTCGTGCTTTTTCCAGGTTTAGTTATAAAAATAATCATAAAAATTCAACAAAGAAAAACAGATTTTAAATCCCATACTAGCTTTTATTTCCAATAATCTAAGAAACATAAATTCCTTAAAAATTTAAAAATTGAGCATTTTATAAAAGTTTAAGAAAAACTTCAAAAATGTTTAATTTTTTGAGGTATTAATTAATAGCTTGTCTGTAAGCCGACCTTTATTTTTCAAGAATCAATTTGATAATATAATTTGAATATAAAATATAATTTTTTTTACTGTTACTACCTCAAAAAAATTTAGAAAAAGGGTACTTTGTAGCCTTAGAAGTATGTTAATTCCACAAAAACCTTTTAAAAAAGAATACAAGAGAGATTTCACTTGTTTATTTTTTATTGAAATTTCTTAAAAATCTAGTATAAATGAAACGTTTAAATTTAACTTATAATTATACTCAAAATCATTTTCAAAACATTTTTTTTTTAATTTTTTCAGGTATGTGACTGTGTTTGATCCGTAATTTTGAATAAACGTATAAATGAATAAAGGTTTTTATATTTATGGTCGTTTGAGAGAGAATTATACAATACATATATGAAATTCTTCAAAAGAATATTTTATGCTAAAAAATTATTACTCCTATTGTTTTCTGTGATAATGAAGGAAAAGTAATATATTTTCAAACCTTTTTTTTTTTGGAAATTGCTTTTACAATAATAATAATAATATATTGCTCATATAAAGCTAAGACTTCTTTATAGAGCCTGAACTAAGATTTTAGAAATGTATAATTTAAACGTGGATTTATTCATATTTTAATGCATCAGAATATAGAAATTTTAACAACAAAAATACAGGTTTTTATTTTAATTAAAGCTTGGCTATATATCTTAGCTATATATAGATGAAATATTATTATTATAGAAGCATTTTTCATAAAAGAAGACTATTCTCTAAAAATATGCCATTTTTTTTCCTTCATTTTTGTTATAAAATTACATTTAAATAATATATTTATTACCTATATCTTTCTGCAAATAATTTTTTATGTCTCTAATTCAAGGAATACTATATATCAAAAACAATATTCATTTATATGGTTTTGCAAAATCATGTGTTCCAGTCTCCGCGTAAATGCTGAGTACAGTTGAACCTGTTTTTGTGTGCAGTAGATAGGGACCGCATAAAAAATCGCACAAAAATATTCAAAAAATTTCATAAATTCCTACCTGTGAAACTAATTCGTACTACAAAAACTTTTGGTGGATAGGGACCGCATATGTGGCATTTACTATAAAATGCCAATTATTTACGAAATTTATGTAAGATTACTTCATAACAAAATAAATAATTAAATATTATACACATGGAAACATTTTTAAAACATATGGTTTCTTTATTGTATATACGGATAGAATGTTTGATATCCTTGCTAATTCATCGCTTTACTCATCGTAATCCAAAGTCCTGTAATGAATAAGTTCAAAATCGCTTTCGTCACTTGAAGGTGCAATTTTCAATTGATTTATTTTTTGGAAACATAAACTAAGACATATAAGTTTTTTGTGACGAAAGGACGGGTGGTCACAGTTGCTTATGTAAATGTCATGATAACCAGATATATACATGATTGAAGCCCTGTTGCGATTTTATACTCCTTTCTTAACTGGTATCTATTTAAGAAAATGATTTTCCACTTTCTTGGAAAGCTAGATCCTGTATATTTTCATCCACTCTCCAAAGAATCTGACTTCTTCTGCATTCTGCGTATACCTCGAGTATTGATAATGTCACTGTCATTGAAAGTTTCGTCTTCAATCAAGCGCAGGCTGCTGGTATTCAGAGACAGCAACTGAATGTGCATTGTCGGGAAGACTGATTATAAAAATGAACAAGAGCGTTTTGAAGTGTCTACATTTCAGTGGCGTAACATAGACTATGCCGAGGAGGAGGGCAGGGTTACTTACTGGGCCAAGGAAGGCCTGACTTACGCTTAATACGTGTTTGCAATTTGCATAAAATATTAAAGGCAAAACCTGAAGCGCTGAAGGAGGGGTTCCTAACACATTCTCCTTTGCATACCACTAGTAAATAGATATAGAAAACATTACAGTGGCCAAAGCCTAGAGCTGAAATTCATACACCGCATAAAAAATATCTCACATATAAAATCACACAAAAATAAAATCAAACAAAAAAATAGCATAAAGAAGACTGCACAAAAACAAGTTCGACTGTATAGCTTCACAATTCATCCATTTGTATTTAAATTCTCCCTTGTGATTTATATTTTGCTGCACTACTCAACTAATTTGTCCATTTAAGGTATCCGACTACGTTCGGAACCGTGATTTAGAAAGGCGCATAAATGGATAGCTTTCATGATATTTAGTGTCACTTACATTAGAATACATGTATAAAATTGTCTTAGGACCTTCTTTAATGAAAATGTTTATTCATCATTTCGCCATATTTAAACTAGAATAACCTTTTTCAAAATGTTCTCTCTTTGAAAAATGCTTCTATTATAATAATATTTTTTGCCTGCATATAGCTCAGACCTCTGTGCAGAGGCTTAACTGTGAACTTTGAAAAAATTCATTATTTTCGAGTTACAACCATTTGAAATAATTATCAGGTTTTTCTTAAAATTTCTCCCTCTGTTGTGTCGTAAAAGAGCATGGATAAATCCTTCTAAGCTATATTTCGAAAATTCTAGTTCAGTCTCTGTGCAGAAGATTTGAGCTATAGACAGGCAAAAATATTGTTATAATAGAAACATTTTTTCACAAATGCAGAATATTTTGAAAATGGGTCATTCTATGTTCATTTTTTGTCAAAATATTTTACAACCAAATAATTGTTTATTGTCAATACTATTCTTGAAACAATTTTATATACATTTTCTAATCTAAGTAACATTAAATACCATAAATATATTCTCTATCCATTTATAACTTTGCAAGAAATCATAGTTCCAGACATAACCGTAGTCTTATGTAAGTAGATGGAAGCTGAAAAATCTATAATGGACCTTAATGTTGATATGCACTATATTAGAATATGGCTACTTGAGATGTATGAAAAAT
>BMAV01004876.1:0-39942 GCA_019973955.1 Trichonephila inaurata madagascariensis
GGTTTAAGGGTTGCATTTTGGATAAATGCTGAATTCTATTGCCCCGGTGAGTTAGGCACCTAATAAAACCAGTTCAAGATTTATGACTACCATAAGATGTGAGAGAGGAAAACTTGAAAATGTCCAGAATTATTTCAAAAATAGAGAGAACAAAAGTTGATTTACAAGAGAAAAAGTCCGTTACATAGAAAATGTACTTCACTATTTGGAGGTTTTTTACGAAAAAATCGTGAAATATTCTAGGTCCCACGAAAAAGTTCGCTATATTGAAAAAGTCACAATATAGAGGTTCGTAATATGGAGGTTTGACTAATTTATGAAGATAATGTTACACCAATTTATACATATACACTATAAAAGGAATATGTCAAATAAGAAACAGTTTAAAAAGTCAATCTTCGTAAGGTTTAAACCTTTCAAATTTAATTCAGCTGATCGTATAAGGACAGTTCGAAATTCGATAAAAAAGAAAGGACAAGATTTTTAAGAGATTATAAATCGGTTTCGATTGTCGAGCAAATTTAAAAAGATATCCTGGATTTAAGAAATAAACTTTTAATGGTGCAGTTAAAAGAGACATTACCCTTATTGCTAGAAATAATAGTATTGGAAAAGTATTAGATTATACTGTGTACCTAAATATAGGTTATTCTCTGAATAGAGAGCTATAAGGAATTTAGAGTGAGTATTTTATCAGTGTTAAGAAAGATAAAAAATAATAATAATAATAATAATAATTCTAAACGAAAATAGTATCGATTACTTCTGAATGTTGTAACTATACGACAATTAAAGAAATGAGAGGAAATTATTAAAAATGTATCAACATGTGAAGCTAGATGTGGTTAAATAAAACACAGTTTTAATTTGAAATTGAAATTCCACTTGCTATTGGGTTTTTTTATTTGGTTATATGGATATATGAAAAAGCCTACGGGGGTTCTCTTCACTCTTTTCAAGTAATTAAGGTAGTGCTTCTCAAGCAAGTCCTAAATTCCAATCATAATTTTCATCCCGCCCCCCTCGTGGCAGTGGTAACTTAGTGGTCAATTTAATGGATTCATGGCCGACGTGTCATAAGTTCGATTCTGGTACCGCTGAGGATCCACCGTGAAGGTGGGGCGATGCGCGTTAAATCTGTTGACGCTCAAATGTCTTCCCGTTGGTGTAAAGTGGAATTTAAGGGAGGGGTTGTCAGCTTATATATAGGTGCCGTTCTCATTACTTGACTATAGATCAAAATTGCGAAGTCCGTCACCAAAATTTTTCGAGTAGCTTAATAGTGCAACCTTAATATTCACTCACTCATTCATCGCGTCCCCTCTCTTACCATCGTCACAATAGTAGAGTATTGAATTTAATAATAATGTACTTTGACGCTAAATCTACATTATGACTTTAATTATAAACCGTAAAAATCATCAAGATAAGTATTACATTTTGTATAGGATAAGCCCATGAGGTCACTCGCAACTATTAAACAACTTGTTCTTAACCTAGAATTGTTAAATTAATTATCAAATATATATTGCAGTACTGATACATTTATAAGTGTATTATATCAGTGTAAATGTGTATTTTATTTTCATTATGTCAGAATGTGTTTTGTTTTGCTTCTTTTAAGTAAATTAATACTTTTTAGTAATTTTTTACTATTTCCGAACTTTCGATGTACTCGTGTCCCCCTAGGACCTAAAGGGATGCACCCCACAGTTTGAGAAACGCTGCATAGAGGGAAAAAACAACAACGTTGCAATGAATTACTTGATTTTTGAAAGACTCTTGCTGCAGAGGAATTCGGGTGATTGTAAATGAGTCGCATTATTTAAAGCTAAGTGATATGAATTCACGGACAAGTTTGTAGTCAATTTCTTAGATGGTGATAGTTTATTATCAGGGTCGTAGCTACCACGGTACCAGCCGTATCAAAGATACGGGGGCTTAAACAAGTGTAAGCAAAAAATCGTATTAATTTAAGAGGTCTCCAAGGAATTTCGATACAGGGTCCTCTCAGGGCTAGTTATGACAATGTTTATCATATTTTAGAAAGCTACGTCGTGGAATATCAGCACCTTAAGATTCATAATCTTATTATCATTGTAAAGAGCTCTACAAAATTTTGGGATGCAAGGAGTCTGTCTGGCATTGACAAGTAATATTACTTGTTATTAATTAGGGTTAACTTAAGTATTTCTATTAGCTAATTGCAACTATATTAGATATTTAATTGATTTGAATAAAAGTTGATGATTTTTCAATGTCTTTTACTTCTATTGCCAAACACAAATTCAACCCAGTGATGCTTTTTGTTTATTTGAAGAATATTTGTTTGGATGATACCCCAATTTAACCTTTCCCCCAAAAAATTTTTTTTCCATTCTGCTATGATTTTGCTCCTTAAGGACATGGGGATTGTGCTTATTAAAGTTGTACTTTAAAACAACGTGAGGTATATTAGTAACGGATTTTGAATTTCGGTAGAGTGATGACGATACCTGATCTGGCACCCTTTCTACAAAAACCCCCAAAAAAAGACTTTTAAAAAAGTTCCCCCGGGGTTTTAAAAAAAGGGATTCAAACGCTCCTATCCACCCAACCCAAAATGACCCTTTACCTTTGTTAAACATTTGAGTACCAATTGTTTTAATGAAAAAAAAATTGTATGGGTTTTCAATTTCAAAAAAAGGGCCCATTTTTTTTTTAAAAAGCTCGTGTTTTGAACTTAATTAAAAAATTTTAAATTACTAAAAGTACAAAAAAAATTATTCTCCTGCCCCCCTTTAGAATCCTAAAACTGTTGTGTTTACAAGCATATTACAAACACGAAAAATATGAGGGAATTATATAAAATAAGACAATCACGGGTAGAAATATACAAATAAGAGATATTCTAGAAGTACTATGAAGGCACAGTTAATGCTAATGAAAAAACGCAAAGTAACTTATTACTAGAAATGAAGCGAGAAGAGGGCAACAAATCAAAGCAATCAAGAGTAATAATCTGTAAATACTGGAGAATTACATTGCTGGGAGAAAATAAAATATACAAATATAGTGTTAAATAACGTGGCAGGATTGAAAACACCGATTTTGATCATTTTTTTTTTTGGTTGTTTTTTCTGTCTATCGGTACACCGTTGTTTAAAATTTTATGCAGGGTAATTTGTCTTTATTTTGGGTTTTTTTATTTAGTTTTACATTAAAAAATTACAACCTTTTAAAGAAATTTTTTTTTTAATTTGTGCAATTGTTCCGAACGAAAGTTTGATTGCTTTTAAATACGAAAATGTAAATTTTTTTTAATATATTTTCAGTTAATGTTCTGCCTAGATATAAAATCGGAAATATATTTGTTTCCTCCAACAAAAAAGGTTTTGTTTTTGTATTTTAAAATTTTTTGGGCCCAGAAGGAAATTTTGGGAGGGGAAACAAAGGTTGAAAGTAAACCCCCATTTTGTATCATCCCCGTATCCCCCAAAACATATTTTTTTAATGCCTAAATTTGGTACAAAAGACAGAAAAAAATAAATTGTTGAATAAATAATTAGCATTAATTAATAAAATTAATTATTTAAATAAATCTTTAATTGAATTTGTATATTTAATTAAATTATTTAAATAAGGGGGAAAATCGGGACTCGGGATTCACCTTGTGTGCTCTACTTATTCTTCATAATAATTATTTAACGTAAAACACACAGTTTTAGTTTTAACATTTCGATATTATTATTAAAAAATAAAATTCGGTGGAATTTAAAAGTTTTTTTTTCTCTCGCTTTTTTTTTTCTATTTCCTCGCTTTAAATTACAAATTTATTATTATTTTTTTACAAAATTTCTCTAATTTAAAGAACCCTACGTCATCAGCCTTTACTCATCCCTTTTATGTACAAACCCAAATGAAGTAAAAGTAATTTGTTTTTCAGAGATTCAACCAAAAGGGACAATTTTAATTCACACAACACAGGGTTTACAGACATTTTCTTAGAAAGTACTGCTACTGGTAATGGGTTGGGTGGGAGCACTTGGTCCTTTCGAGCCTTTATCACCTATTCTGAGATTTTGACTGACTTTATTATGCTTTCAAATTACCCTTTTTGAGTTAGTTAATAAAATAATAAAATTTATTGTAGATTAGCGATAACTAAAAATAAATTTGGGGGTGTTTGTTTATTTTTTGGGGGGGGGGAACCCCGGTCCCCGGGGGGACCCCTTAAATCAACCCCGGGCCCTTTTAAAATTTTTTTTTTTATCAATTTTTTTTGGGGGGCCCTTTTTTTAAAATCAAAATTTTTTTTTTACAACATTTTTAAAATTTTTTTTTTAAAGGAAAACCCCTTTTAAAAAAAAATTTTTCAAAAAATCTAAAAAAATAAAATAAATTCCCCCCCCGGGGGTGGGGAAAAAAAAAAATTTGGGGCCCGGGGATAAAAGGTTGGGACTGTTTTTTTAAAAAAAATGAAAAAAAAAACAGGATTGAAAAAGTAAATATTTTTTAAACGAAATTTATTTTTAATTTCTGGGAAAAATCCCTTTAAAAGGAAAAAGGGGTTTTTTTTAATCAAAAAAGGAGGTTCCCCCAAAAGGCAAAACAAAAAAAAAATTTTTGTAATAAATCCCCAATTTTTTTCCCAACTAAAAAATTTTTTGTTTCCCAAAAATTAAAAAAAGGTTTAAATTTAAAAGGAACAAAATTTTTAAAGGAGGTCTTTAACCAATTTAAAAAAGAGGGTTTTTTTTTTTTCTTTATTTTTGGATAAAATTTTGGGAAAAATTTTTAAAAATAAATTTTTTTAAAAATATATTAAAAAAAAAAATTTATAATTTTTAAACCAAAGAAAAAATTTTTTCTTTTTGGAAAACCCCAAAAAAAAATTTTTCTCATGGTAAGGTTCCTAAAACTAAAATTTTTCTTGCAATTAAAGGGGATTTTTTGATATTTGAAATATATCATATATATCATATTGATATATATCATAGTAAAGAAATTTTTAACAAAAATTCCTTATATATATATATATATATATATATATATATATATATATATATATATATATATAAGGTCATTCTCTACTAACAAGAGATCACATCCAAACAATAAACTTTGGTGCTACTGTCCATATATATATATATATATATATATATATATAGGGGGACAGTAGCACACAAAAATTTTTCGGGGGTCGGGGTTGAAAGTTCACCATTCTTGTATCATGCTACTTTTGATTTTGTCGATTTTCAGGAACAAAACATGGTAAAAAACTAATTATTGAATAAATAATTAGCATTAATTAATAAAATTAATCATTAATAACAAATATTTAATTAAATTTTAAGTATTATATACTTAGAATTATAACAAATCGGAAAAAATCAAGGGCTGGGGGGGTCTGGACCCCCAGGACCCCCCCTTGTGTGCGCCACTGTATATGGTGTCTCTTGTTTCTTGAGCTCAAATTTCTTTTTTCCTTGGCATTGTAGGTTTTACAACTTTTGCACTTGGTATCTTATTTTATTTTATTATACTATATATATATGCATATACACATCTACAAGTATATTTATTATTCAGTTGATAGTAACTTTGCATATTTAGTCTTTTCGGAGGCGTAGTTGGTTTATCGCTGGTCCTAATCACCTAAGGTTGCGAGCTCGATTGCGGCCCAAGTCGATGGATTTTCTTAATGCAGAAAATCGACAACATCCATATCGTATGATTATGCGGCATTTAAAAGATATTTTATGTGCATGTTTGACTTGGGTGCTCTCGGCAAAATTAAATTTCTAACACAAGTTAACAACGTCATAGCTCAAGCCTCCTTCTGGGGAGGAAAATGGGTGTCAAAATTATTTGTGGCAATTGGTATCGCCTATTTTGTGCCGCATTAAAAAGTCATACCACCTCCTGAGAAATGTACTAGGTATACAATGGAAAAAAAGAAATTTAAAAAAATCTAGTCAATTCTTACTTAGGTGGTCAACAAAGAAAATGTTATTTTAGTTACTTTTTAGTAAATAATTACAATTAATATAAATAGGTACATACATATGACAGAATCAGAATGTACAGTGGGAAAATAGAAATAGATTTTCCTTTCTACATATGGTGCTGGACTGTTTTTTGTTACTATTTATTCATTCCTTCATAAATCAAATTCTCAGAAATTAGGCCATTGCAAGTAGGATTTGAACCCACGACCTTTACATTAGAAGTCCAACGCACTATACATTGCGCTACAGAGGCGCAACCAGCGATTTTCCGTTTTATATATGATGTTGGACTATTACTTTTGTCTGTTACTATGTATCCATTAATTAAATTTAATTAATGAGTTAGTATTTGAAAAAAAATTGTGTTAATATCAAGTGTCATCCACTATAAGTTTAAAAAAATGAATTTGAACTTGAGTGGATGAATAAAAAGTATTTTATCAACGATTGAAAATTTGAACAAGATATATATATATATATATATATATATATATATATATATATATATATATATATATATATATATATATATATATATATATATATATATATATATATATATATATATATATATACACTAGTGTGCAAAACTTAAGCAAAAGGGATTTATTGCCATAACTTCAAAAAAAATCATCTGAGAGACATGAAGTTCTGAAATGAGGGAGATTATTATGTACTTAAAAGGATGACAAAAAGCATCGCGGTGAAAAGGAATACAACGCATACGGTATGGAATAAAACAAAACAAGCTTTATTGAACGCATAGTATCGTGACTCATGATTGTTTTTCCAACAGGAAGAAAGGCAAGCAGATGTTCCTTAATATGGTATATGCCCTCCCTTACTACAATGGTTGCTTCGCACCGTCTCCGCATACTCAGAACCAGCTGGTTGAAAATTTCTTGAGGTAGGAGTGCCCATTCCTCAATCAACATCTGTTTGAGTTGTTGGCTGTTCTCCGGATGATGTAAGCGTGTGGCAATACGTCTCCCCAAAGCATCCCACACATGTTCGATGGGATTTAAATCTGAGGAGCATGCTGGCCAATCCATTCAGTGATATCTTCATTTTCCCAGCAGCTACTCAACAGCAAGAGTGCGATATGGCTGTGCATTGTCATCCAAAAATACGAAGTCTGGGCCAATGGCACCTCGGAGAAGACGACATGGGGAAGAGTCACTCCTCACAATAGCAATCCCCAGTTACAGACCCCCTGTCAAAATTGTGGGAAACTCAGTTCGCCCGTTCAGTATAATGCCTCCCCAGACAAGAACCCAGGACCACCGTAACGGTGTCTTTCCCGATGTTACTGGGATAAAACCGGGTTCCGATCTCTCTCAAATCAAAAAGCGTTGAGAATCGCTTCTGGTAATGAACCGACTCTCAT
This sequence comes from Trichonephila inaurata madagascariensis, assembly GCA_019973955.1. Classification (NCBI taxonomy): domain Eukaryota; kingdom Metazoa; phylum Arthropoda; class Arachnida; order Araneae; family Nephilidae; genus Trichonephila; species Trichonephila inaurata. The sequence continues at coordinate 7,378 of BMAV01004876.1, forward strand.
CTGTAAAGAGGACATGACCCATTTATTAGTTGTCCAGTTTTGTGCTCTCTGGCCCACTGTAAACGGTGGCTTTGGTGGCCAACTTTCAACGGAGGCAGCGTTCGAGACGGCGGGCGAACATTCTCCCTTTGTGAAGGCGTCTGGCCACCACTTGTCAACCCGTTGCTGTACAGAGTTTCTGAGCAATGGCGCTTGCTGACTGCTGTCGACCTCTTTTCGCCCGCAGGATGATATATCGGTCATCTCCTGCAGTTGTCGTCCTCGGGTGGTTACCACCAACCTTTCTATCAGTTGTACCAGTGACTTGGAACGCTTTTCAAGCGCGCGAAACGACACTTTTGTTGATTCCGAACTCTGCAGCTACACTGGTGTCAGTACGCCCCTCCTCCAGCTTTCCGATCATTATTCCACGTGTGAAGTCATTCAGGTGATTTCTTCTAGCCATATTTCACGAACTGACTCACTGGCACTTGCAGCGAATATGTTGAATCGCGTCTCCGTCCTTCATTTTATTCTACTGTTGAGCAGCGTGCGCCGACATCACGCGTTTTGCGTACGCTCACATCGCTTCTAACGTTTTGTTCCTGATATTTGCATACGCATGACGTTTCTACAGACTTACGTGTTCACTGTACTGATCTCCAGACCTCCTTTTCTGCAATTTCATGGCTATCTGCTAAATTTTTACATTGTTGCTTAAGTTTGGCACACCAGTGTATATATATATATATGAGAGAGAGAGAGAGAGAGAGGATAGATAGAGCGATATAGAGAATTTGATATAATAGATAGAGAAAGAGAGAAAGAGTGTGGGAACTAACAGTAGGGGAATTGAAAAATACCAATCCGCAATCCCTTTGGAAATGAAGTTTCTTTAAAAGTCCTAGTTCAGGCTCCGCAGAGGCCTTAGTTAGGTATAGGCAAAATATTGTTTTGTAGAAGCATTTTCTATAAAAGAAGAATGTCTTGAAATATAAGTAATTTTTTTAATACTTTTTTTTATCAAAAATTGTATTTAAACAATCTTATAATATTCTTATACAATTTTTATATGCATATTCTAATTCACAATAAAATTATCATTCATCTGAATATCAAGATAAAAATTCATTTATTCGCTTTTTCAAAATCCCGGTTCTGAACGTAGTTAAGATACCTTTGTGATATAGGATGGCACATAAGATGCCACTGTTGAGATAATCTTATACAGGAAGAGATTGCCAGCTTTTTTGTCAGTGGTGCTTCTATCTCTCTTTCATCAGAAGGCACCACGGTAATTGCTCTCACATTGGACTTGCCGTGTCTTCAAAAGCTAAGTTGTTAATATGCAGCCTATTTGAAAAAAATAAAAAGTTTTCCTTTTCTCCGCTAGAAACCAACATTGCACTTAAATTCAAAAAGAAAAGTATAACTGAACCAAATAGATGTGTCATATTTTACACAATTACATCTGTTTACCGTTATTTTCAATATGTCTATAGGATGTTCTACCAAATAACAAAATAATGATGTACAAGTAATATACCCTAATGTACATTTTGGTTCAATTTATACAGATGTTCCATTCAAATCTGCAACAATTCTGATATCCCGTGTTTAAAAAAAAAAAATGTCATCAAAGATTTTGTGTGTGAGGATTTCACAACTAATCTATAAATACCAATTTCTGTACTATTTTCCTCTTCCACTCAAGAGCTCTTAATTGATCCCAAAAATGTTTTTGTGCGCTCTACCATAGAACTTTCAGTCGAAAAACAGAGTCACACAGAAAATTGACCTAGAGCAGAATCATCAAATTAAGTGACCAATTTAAAAAATTCCATTAAGACTGCAAAATAAACTTTCTAAGTCTATTTTGCAGAACTTTTAGTCGCAGAACTTGAAAATGCAAGCATTATTTAGCATTAATCAAACATTATTAGTAAAACCGAGTAATAAAAATAAAACTTTTGATAACTTGTAATTTTTACTTTCGTCTTTGAAAACAGGAATGTAAGTTTTCAGAACAGCATTGAAATTTTTTGCAATGTACAATAGCTTACAATGTTTATACTGTAGTAAATAAGAAAACAATTTGATTTTGTTTCTTTTTATTTTTCTTTGTTCATTTATCAATGACAGATCAAAAGTAATACAAATATGTGATATGTAGTATTTTCATAGATATATACGACTACGTATTATTCATTTCGTTAAAAACTAAACGACTAACATTTTAGAAGATTCATGTTAGTAAAATGTGTTTTCCAGCTTTTATTTCTACTTAGCAGTCATTTACAAATATTGTTAAACTGGTTTTTGTTTGTTGAAGATTTAATAACATTTTTAACTATTTTTACTAATAAAAATATCCCATGTTGATCGGAAGATGAATGTTTTAAATAATAATTTATTTACCATGATTAAAACATAAATTTTGGAAACGTTTTCTTTATCGGTGTTAACAATTTTAATTATAGTTATCAGGCTTATGTTACGCATGTAGCAAATAATACAATCCAGCTATTGTTAATAATAGATAATGTTATAATAATTAAAAATATGGATTAGACCTGAAGTGCCCAGCATTGCCAGATCATTCTTTATACAGAGTGAAATGGCTCGTTTAAGAAGGGGGGTGGGATATTTTTCAAAATATTTGTGAGACTGTTCTTATCTTTTCATTTTAGTTCAAGGTCAATTGTGGAAAATTTTACCATGCTTAAATAAAACTCTAGATTTTATTAAGAAAAAAACACGCGCGCGAATTACTTTTTCCTTCTCTTCTATCGCAAAGTTTGAGAGTGCACAATGATTTTCGTTTGTGCGACCATAACGTAAGCAAACCAAGCATCGCCCTAATTTTTCTGAAAACTACGCATAACTGGCCACATGTGAAAGATATGGCAATTCCAAGTTAACATATACCACAGAAAATGATTACCCGTGCCTTACTGATAAACGAAATGAATGCCAGCAGGGAAATGAGAAAATCGAAAATGGGAAAGTGCAATCGCTTGAAGTGGAAAGACATATTTAAATATCTGAGTTTCAGTGAAATGTGAGGAATGCTTACGTCTTCATCTATGCAATGATGATAATTTCAAAGAATTTGGAAAGCAAAATGACTACAAATCAGCACTTATAAATTCGATAAGTATAAAACGTTAAAACATTTTTTTTGCGACAACGAAAGACACATCCGACCTACTTATCGAAGGAAAAAAAATGACTACATATCTCAGCACTTAAAAAGTTCTAAAAATTTGTATAAAAACTGTCAGATAATCAGGATTGTCATATGAATTCTGAAAAGTATAAACGGTGGGGACTACTAAAATGCTTGAATAAATTAAAAAAAAAAACCAGAATTATTAAAATTTTTTGTATAAATTCCACGAACACTATCAGATTTTCTATATAGACAATAGTTAAATAACGTTAATCATTCTGCACTTGTTTGACGAAATTGTTTCCACAGTTTTTCGTGAAAAAGTGCAGTTATCGTAAAAGAATCATGATATTTATATTTTATTATTAACTATGAAATCATTTCTCTGAGAAATAATATACGATGTGACAATCAGTTGTAATTTATAAACAATGGTTGCATTCAAATCTCGAATTTATTATGGGCGACTAGGTTCTAGGCGACTCTGAACAATGTTTTCAAGCAAGTACTTAATTAACAAAAATGTCCTTAACAGTTATCAAATATATAAATAAAAGCAAGATGGCATATGAAAGGATCGAGATAAGGAGACGGCAATAAGAAGAAACATGAATTGATAAAAAATGGAGTAATTATATATTGGAAATTCGCGATGCCTTCTATTGATCCATTAACAATAGAATTTCATCCGTGTTGAACTGAAATTTACAGAAAACAAAATATTGCTTCTAAAATTCTGAACTACCGTATCAAACCATGATATTATGCTCATATAAATTTACTTAAATGAAGCAAGTTGTGCTCTTCTGCACGAGATACTGGCATGATTAAAAAAAATGTATACATATTTTGATGAAGAAAACCGAATATATTATCATAAACATTACAGTAAATAAAAATAAAAAAGAGTTACGATAACTGTGTTCACAAACTTTTATCCATCCACCTCCAAACATTTTTGAGCACGAGGCCGTACACTGTTGGTGACATCTCTCAGAGTAGCTACAAGAATTCTTTGGCTAGCCTTTTCAGTTTCATAGCTCAGTTCCTTTAGTGCACGCGGTTTCTTGCCGTACACCAAGTCCTGAAGTAACTCCATACATAAAATACAAGTGGGATTAAATCAGGTGAATGTGCACTGTACTCAGTTGGACCCTTACGCCCAATCCAATGACCCAATCCAAAGTTATCCAAATAGGCATGCATATCTGTTAGTAGCGGGACGGAGCACCATCTTGATGAATAATAAAAGGATCATCGCCAATCAAGGCCTGAATGCAGGGTAAAATTAGTGCTTAAGCATCTACAAATAACTACTTCCAGTAATTTTACACTTAAAAAAGAAAGACAGAACTCCTCTCTTGTTGGTATGCGTGGCCGGCTTGATCGTCCCTTATGCATATACATTATTGTTCCATCATTTCAAACTAATCGCGAAATCGAGCGATGCTTAAGCGGGTTAGTTGTACCGTTCCATATTGTTTCCTCCGATGCCGTTGCACTTTACTGATATTCTCGAACTTCCAATACCATTTTAAAATGCTGTTTCGCTGCTCGAAAATCGGACGTGCATGTGCCATGGTCTCACTTTCACTACTAAAAACAAACGCACTCTGTCGCAGAGCTATTGTTAAACACGTTGAAACACTAATGCCACAACTGCTAATACAAATTCTTACAAATTAAAGCTAAAGCCAAGGCGATCTCAAACTAATAGCATTGAATGATGATACATGGATTTGTAGCTTAAATAACAATTTTGATAAAAATAATAATTGTTTAATATAATTTTTGTATAAGAAATTGCTGTCAGTACCAAGTAACTATTGTTACAAATTGGAATTATTTTTAGTAATATTAGAGCAATTTGATAAATGTACATTTTAATAATGAATATCATTGCTAAACGAACGTCGATTATTTGATAAAAATAGTTGATAAATAATGTAATAAAGTTAATTTCATTATATTTTACTGATAAATTATGAATATCTATATTTGATTTCTAAAACCAATGTTTAAAGGGGAAAAAAACAAAGCATGTTAAAAAATAAATAAACAAATAAATATTGCTGAATTATTATAAATATGTTACTTTATAACCGGCTTGGTGGCGTGGTTGGTTTGTCCCTGGTGTGACGTCTTCGATTGGGGTGAACCCCACCCATCTATTCATTTGAAGTTTTATGGCCCCAAACAGACGTTGGGTGACAAGAGCAGGTGGCCATGGGGTCATTGTTTGTTGTCTGGCCTCGGACAAGCGCAGACATCGGGTCTGGAATTTACAATGGTTAAAGAATTCCGGTGCATAGAGAATAGGGCTATGAGGCCCAGGTGGTGAGATGAATGGAAGTTTCAGAAGTTCTATGAGAATTATGGTGCCCTTGGATTCCAGACAGACGAGGAATGTGTTTGTGTTTGCCGCGCAAATGGAAGACGAAAGAGGCCCGGGGATGAGGGCAGACCTTTTTTTTTGGCCTGCCAATGAGGAAGACGAGGGGCATGTGGTGGACCCGCCCCTGGTGTTTAAAAGGGACGAAGAGAAAAAAGACGGAGAGGTGAAAACTTGGAGAGAGCCCTGGATGGAAACAGAGGGATAGAGCCCTGGAGTGAGACGGACGGAGCCCTGGATGGAAACAAGAACCATGGAGTAAACTGAGAGGGCCCGGAAAAGCAAGGGATTGTCGAGTGCCTTTCGGAATAAGGATTGACCTCCAGTGAAAAAGACTGTCCGCCCGGCTTGACATATTTATTGGACTTTTTAGTAACATATGAAGCTATTAAATAATGTTTAATTTTAAAATGAGGCTGTGACAAATTTTCTTGTGTGCTAACTACTGATGACGTTACACTGACCTTCTGCACTCAAGGTTACATGTTCCACCTCGGCCCATGTCGGTGGATTTTCATGACGCAGAAAATCAACGGCGGCCATGTCGTATAATTATACTGCATGTAAAAGATACCTAGAGTGTCTGTTTGGCTTTGGTGCTCCCAGCAAAAGGTTCGCATCGTTGGAGCTCAGGTGTATCCCTCTGTAGAGGAAACTGGGCGTCAAAATTACCTGCGGCGATTGGTATCCACCTATAGGGTGCCCACTAAAAAAAGAATTACCAGCTCCTGGGGAATGTACTAGGTCTGCAATGGTAAAACACAAACCCGAAGCCCATTAGGAATAAAAAAAAAATTATAGTGTTTCATTAGGAAGTAAAATGAATAAACATAATTCAGATATACAGAATAAGTAGTTTTTCAAAAATATAAGAGTTAGAAAAAATAAAATAAAACATTTGGAGCCTGAATTAGTATTTTCATTATCAGCAACATGTGTAGCAACAGTTCGAATATGTATAGAATTTTGTTTAATACTCGTATACATTTTATATTGTAGTTATATATTTTATAACTTTCCTATCTTTTAAATAATTTCCCAAATCTGTGCTAGAGAGGCAACCAATAGAGAAAATTCGGTTAATATATTGTTATTAATTTCAGTCACAATATAAAGTTTGGTGATTGAGGATATCAAGTCAGTTTTTCATTTCCCATGTTTAATAAACCAATCTAGGATATACTTTGCTTTATCTACAGCGGCACTAACCCCCTAAAACAAAAACTTACCACAAGGAAAGATTGTCAACCCTATTGGATGCATGTGATATTAGAATACAATTAAATCCATAGGATTGTGTGTGTGTGTGTGAAATTAATGCGATCTTAGAGTTTAAATCAAATGGATATTCGACACCTTAAAATGAATATTGGAACTGAATAATCAGCCACGATGGAACCGAGTAGTTAAGGTAGAAATTTTCTGAGGGGAGTTTGCCAAACAAGAACAGTTCCTGTGTTGGAAAACACGAGTGAAAAAGACAAGTTGTCAAGTTAAATTGCAACGTTTTATTTTTCACTCTCAAATTTGCATGCCCTATAAACCACTGTACGTGGGTTTTGCTTCTATGTAGGTGACGAAAGGCTTGAACTCGAAACCTGCGAGGATCCTGATGAACACATCTGTCTGATATGATATTTTTTTATGTTTAAATATCATGTTATTTGCTTAGATGTGGATTTAAGTTTCGGTTAATAATTTTGTTACGAATTTTGGGTAAAGAATGTTGTATTTATTTTATATTAAATTGTACGTTCGTAAGTAACAAGCCCTTCCTTACGGCAATGGCAGGATTCAATGTAACCAGGAAATTGGCAATAGAGCCTGATTGGCATTTTTTTGGTGACCATTTGGGTGACTTGACGACCATGTTGGTGACTTAGTTCACATGCTGACGACTTTACTAAATCGGCTGCTGCAACTTATTTACCTGCTTGCCAATCACTTTGGCGAGTCAGACCTTATGAGTTGGCTTAAAATGTAAAATTAGTGAGAAATCTACTAATATTGCATGAATGTATGACGCAAACGGATTTTTTCGAGTAGTTAACCGCTGTGAGCTCATAAACAGGGAACATCTCACTGAAACTGAGTTAATATTGTTTTGACTGTTGAACAGTGGTTTTGATTTGGCCCTGAAGAAATGACCCGTGATTGGCATTTCTTCGGCTGTTGAGTAGGAAGAGCGGTGCTTGTGAGGAATCCTTAAATATTTGAACTTGTGCTTTAGACCCTGATAGTTGTTTCTGTGCACTATAGAAGGTGTGAAGGCCTTTTGAGATTTATTCTGCAAATTTGAGTAATTTATTCAGTATTTCAAGGACAGTTTTTCGAAAATAAATTTCCATCACTTTTGAAGAATTGTCTTGTTATTTCGACTGATTTACATAAAATCCTCCAACCCAGATTCACATAAAAATATGTAATATTCTCGCTGAAGCATATCACATATAAAATTTTTTTTCGTCTTCAATTTCCACGTTTAGAAATAACATGACATTTTGTTTGATACCTTTACGTATATATATAATTTTAGTCATAATTCTCTAGTCGTAACTACAATTGCTGATATTTTAGACACTAGCATACATAATAAGAGAGCACCAATACAATGGATTTCTGCAAATATCGTTGATATCTAATAATTTAAAATAATATTGTACAGCTGATATCTTATGATTTCTGATTAATTGTTACTATGATCCTTTCTCAGTTTAACACGGCCATTTTCTAGAATATTAGATATTAGAATATTACCTTTGAATCAGATCTTTCAATATTCCGGATAGCTTGGGAATGTGTGTTTCAGTATTGATTTCTAAGTTTCATCAATGAACCAATTTATTTTTCAGCGTAAGGTTATAAAATGTTCATTAAGGCTGAAAGCATAGTTCAGAGAGTGGCGCACACAGGAATTTTTCAAAGGTGGTGTCCGGGATCGAAAGTTCACCATTGTCGTATCATGCTGCAAAACGCCGCCCAACATATTCTTTTGATTTCTTCGTTTTTCGGGGGGAAATAAAACGTTAAAAAAATAATTATTGAGTAAATAATTAGCATTAATTAATGAAATTAATTATTAATAACAAATGCTTAGTTAAACTTTACGTTCTTAGGATTATAGTCAAATGAAAAAAAAAATCAAAGTTGTGGATGGGGAAGGTTCGGACTCGAACCTTTCACTCCCCCCAAATTTAGAAAGCACCCTTTTCTAGAGCAAAAAGACCTAATAGTTACTAAAAAACTTTGTATTACCATCTTGTGATGTTTTTTTAAAATTTTTTGAGCCGCAGATTATGGACACGTGCTTAGCTGGATACCAAAAGTTATACAAAGAAATTGTAAAAACCACAAGAGTAAAAACAGACAAATAAGTACTGAAAAGAAAATTTAAAAAAGGAGAGAAAGCAAATAATAGATATACGCGTAGAACTTTACAAATAAAATTTTAGCAATCAATGATTTATTCATGTGCTTGTGTATATATATGTGTGTGTGCGTGTAAGTGCATATGTAATATATATATATATATATATATATACTGCATAATTCTCTCTCTGGCATCCTTTTTAATTACAATTTTATCAATATTTAAACAAGTTTTGGTTCAAAACTAACACTTTAATCTTAATCGTAATCAACTAGATCAGATATCCCTTTCCCGCCCATATTAACCAATCAGAGTTCTTATTACAAAATAGCCACGTGGTTTTCACCTCCGGCTATAAATACCGAGATCTGGAAAGCCCGCTCTCTCTTCAATGGAAAATAAAAATTTATGTCGACAAAACTGTTGCAGTACTTTTCACCAAAAGAATTAAACGAGTTACACCTCCCACTCTATATTCCACACCACTTCAATGGTCTCAGACCACAAAATACCTTTTGGTACGTACTTGATAAAATCTCACTTGAAACACAACATTTTGCATGTTAAGTATAAAATTCCGGAGCGCTCTTGTATCTACCACCCCTTAATATGCTGGAATCTGATATGGATATCTTAACAAAGTGCTTCTCTACACAGCCGTTTCTTTGCGCCCATGACGAAAGTATAGCCGTCTCCAGGCGTATTTGTCCATAAATGTTAAAATTTGTAGAAACCGCACAAAAATTCAGTAATCAGAACTATCACTAAGGCAAATAGAGGCACTAAAGTCCAAATTTATACAGCACTTAAACTTCATCCTTTTTAAAAAATATATATCTCGAAATTTTGAAAAGAAATTTCTTGCCAACATTCCCAATATCAATAATGCAACACTAATTTAGATAACTATGTACCTCTTCTTGATAATCATAAGAGACCTAGGAGAATACTCCTAGACTCATATAATCCACCTTAATTACGGACACTATTACCCTTTAATGTTCGATCTGCAAATTCTTAACTTTTATTTTTTCTCATTTATTTAACTTTTCATTGCTGCTCTACATCAGGAACGCCCCTTCTTTTACTTAACCTGGTACAGCCAACCAAGAGGTGACTCACTCAGTCCCCACTGCCAATCAAATTGCACCATATCCACACCAGATCTCTCAGATTTTCACCCAAAGCCATCCTCGACACCTACGCACACCCCAGCCTCCCCTGTATCACCACTTCGATTACTCAACCTCCAGCCAGCCAATCAGGAAGCTCCTGCCCCCACTCAGGACTTTCAACGTTATCAGGCCACATTCACTGATCTGTGATGGGACGGAGGAACGCTCCGCGTTCCAGGTTCCAATATTAAAATTCAGTCAAATTCAGCCCGCTCTCTCTTTTCTTTGTAAACTTATAACCAGCCGGCTGCAGCGCGTTTTGTGATCACGCTCTTTGTCTTTGTGTTCGTCTAGTGAAATGTCGCATCTGCTTGTTGCTTTTGTTATATGTGTCGGTTTCCGTGTTCTTACCATTAGATGTGAAATATTAGGGGGATTGTGTGTGTGTGTGTGTGATTGTCTACGTTATGTGTGTGTGAATTTACAAGATGAAATTTAATTATGAAGATGTTTTCTGTGAAACCCGCTGTAAACAAACAAATACAACAACACCGGCCAACGCTATTACACACACACATATATATATATTAGTGTCTATGTATGTGCATATAAGTATATGTGTGTTTTTACAGCATTAGAAATGAAAGGTATTGCCTCAAAACCTCTTCGTTGCTTACTTTGCGTTCACGCAGAGCCAAAATGTGCCTCTATTGCTCCCAAAATATGCGAGCCGCCCAGCCGCAGCCGTTCATTCAAACCCGCACCGCCGAAAGTCGGAATAATACGAAAAGTCAGTCTGGCCGTTCATCCGCCACAGTTTCTTTAATTGTAGTTGCAATCCATTTGTTTAAGCATTCCGTGGCCAAATGTTTTAATGACAGAAATGTCTAGAGGACATGCATGCCGGGATAACCATGAAGTCCTTTATACCACAAGAGATCAAGGCACGGCGCTGTTCGTAATTGCTATTAGTCTCGCTTTAATCTTGACAAATAATGAATCCAAAGTCTCAGCAAAATTAGTCACACACACACAAACCACTTCTCTAAAATTTGAAAATGAAGCTCAGGCGACCTGAACAAGAAGTATTGTATTTTCCACCCAATGCTGCACATACCATAACACCAGGTGCGCTCAGACGATGCCACCGTAATCAGATAGCCATTCCTCTCTTGATGCCTCAAGAGTCATATACGTCTATCGCTATCCTGCACACTCGCTATGCAATTATACTGCTTGTATCTTGCTTTGTCGTTGGGTGTAGCACTATCACTGATCGTCTCTACGCTACAGTGACAAACAAAGTTGCTATAAAGATCGACATGCAGATAGTCTTTGCTGCTTCACACGTCAACGTAGTGTTGTTGTACTGAAAACAAGTCTACTTCTTCACTCAAGATCCGCGGCGTTGCTGTACGTTTATGTAATGAGAGAATCCAAATAAATATTTCGCTCTGCATAACCATAATGAATTCTTATAAAAAAATATGTTTAAGGAGAACAGTAGCTAAAACATGACATATTTGTGGTATGGAAATAGCAATGAAGATTATAATACACATGAAAAAAATAATTGAACCGGATTCGAAAGAAACAAGTATTTAAATATTTTGATAATGATTATAGCATCCCATAACGTGTATGGTATGCGATGATTAACATTTTCCATTCTGTAAAGTTGAGTGGAACAACGCTGCCTCTAACCCTCATTAGCTACTTTTAACAGATCGATATTTCTCAAATAACGATTAGCATATTTTCTCTCGAAACAAGCTATAAGCTTAAAATAAATCTTATTATTTTTCTTTAAAGTAATATTTATGTGTATTTTTTATCACAGCTGTGAAGTACAAAGATTGGATATATATATATATATATATATATTCAAGACCAATTTGTTATAGAAAAGAAATTTGTAGTTTCTTGAATGGAGTTGAGCAGTTATCTCCAACCCTCATGCCGAGGGCCAGTATCGGTCCGTGGATCCAATAGTACAGGGCTACTTAAGAAACATTTAATTATTTCTATTTTACTTACGCTGGTGTATTTTTCTCGGGTTTTGGAGACTTTCTATCGAAATCACTTCATACCATTTATATATTTATTTTTTAGTGTAATTGTATTTTGTTCTGAAGACTTGTTTAAATACTATTAAATTAAAATTATTAAATAGAAACATTCTAAAATATATATGTATGTTAAAAAATATAAATCAACATTCTCCACTCAGTGGGCCGCAGCGTTAAAAAGGTTGGGGAACACTGGCGCAGAGTGATGCAAAAATAAGAATTATTATTTCATGTCGTTATCATTTGTTTATTAAGCTTATTTAAATTAATTTATTAAAAAGCCTTGATGAATAAATAATAATTTTTGTCTTAAATATTTTCTATCCTTTCCAATGTAGAAAACAAAGTTGGTTTTGTACCATTTTGTAAATCGTAACAAATGTGCTTAATTAACAAAGGATCAATTTGACAAATATATGTTTATTATACATAGAAATTCTACAGTTTTGTTCGGATGTTTTTATAATAAAATATATGTAAAGCTACTATTATTTTGTGATTTCGGTGAGTTTTAAAGCTCTGTTGAGTGGTTTCATGTTATGCAACAATTCCAGAATCTATGTTGCTCAAAGGATAAAACATTTGCAGATTGCATTTCCTGCAACGTTAGGCACATTGAAAACCGCTAAAAATTCACCTTTAAAGCACTGTTTTCGCCTTCTTAGTTTCAAATTTTCGTACCAAATATTTATTAGATTGTTTCAATACAGATTGTATATGCGTATAAATGTATTATAATATTTTTTTGATTTTTTACCATCGTTAAAATGTTATGACAGATACTTATGTTTGCTATTTAATTGATAAAAATTAAATGCTTTCGGTAAAAATATCTGATTTAAGCAAATAAATTTGGTGTTAAATGTTATTTCATAATTCTCTTTTTTCACATGCAATTTTATACCTGAAAATACACAGATGATAAAATTATGATTGGAATGAAAATAATAAATTCTTTTCAATTTTCTTATATTGTTATATATAAATCTGTGTTCAAATAACAAATTCAGTAAAATCAGGCTTTGATGAACCTAAAGAAAAAATGGAAAAAGTATCATATGTTCTATTTCGCTACCAGATAAAAATTTGCCAGCCACATCGAGAAACTCGTAAAATACCAAAATGTTCAGAGATACAACTTGTCATGAGAATCATAATCCTCTATTTTGCCCATATTAACCATCGCATCTTTTCTTCAACCGAAGGTTCTTCATCTTTTGGTGCAGGTCTTGTTGAACCACGGCATGAAAGAGTTGCTTTGTTCATGCCACAACATCAAAGGTATTGGCTCCGAAAAAGGCAAGGTAAAATTTAATTAATTGAGTGACAAATACTGAAAGGGTTCCAAACTGAATAACATGATAGCTTATATGCATTATATAGAATATTATTCTCACAAGTATTTTGAGTATTTATCTCCTGGTTAAAACATTGTATACGATATTTAATATTAAATATCACGCTATCCCTTAAAGAGGAATTTGTATTTCAAATAATAAAGCATTATTTACGATAATGTTTTATGATTAAGCAGTTTAACCTGAAAACTATTAAAACTTACGTAGCTTCGCTAAAGCAGTGTTTCTCAAACTTTCAATATTTGCGTGACCTAATTTTCAATCACCCTTTCTATAGCGCCCTCTTCGTACAATAATAAATGTATTGACCAGGAATACAAGTGGCCTTTTGACGTAAAGTTACACTCACGCTTTTAAATTAAAAACCATACAGTATTATCAAGATATAAATTTTGTATATGACAAGCCCATGACACTAGTAATTATTCAATCTGTTCTAATTTAGTATTGAATAATTACCATATTCCCATATATTGTGCCATATATTGTGCAGTACTGATATATTTATTAGTATATTATATAATTGTAAATATGCCTTTTTGTTAGCTCAGAAGGTATTTTACTTTGATTTAAATCAGGAAATTTACAATATTTTTGAATAATCTTTCATTTTCGACCCCCTGATAGGTTTATCATGTTCTTCTAAGGAGGCGCACCCCACAGTTTGAGAAACGCTAAGTTAAAGGGAATATATATAAAATGACTTTTTTAAAAAAATATATCAACCAAACGTATTTGGAGAGTAATGCTACTTAATAAAAAATCATTTCTAAACAAAAACAAAAAAATAATTAAAAATATTTTAAGGAAATCCTAATATATTGCTTTCAGCACCAATAATGGCACTGTTAAGAAAATAAGTGCAGTTATATCTGATTTCTAATCAATTTTTTTTTGTTATTTAATGCCATACATTTACTACGTTTTGCAATAAAATATGTTTATTTATTTTTCGGTAGATTTTTTAAATCTTAAAACCAATAGCAGACAAAATAAACAACAGCTCTATAGATTCCTGGCAATTTATTTAACTTTAAAATACTAATATTTGTTTTAAAAAGCTGATGTAGAAATAGTTCAGAGATAAGACTTACGACAAAAGTAAACAATGCTGCTATAGAAATATTACTTTCCAATCGCGATATTAAACCCTCATGTTAAGCTTTTGCTAGAATTGAACTCATCAAAAGCGAATATTTAATTTATTAGGAAGATATATAGAATCTACTTATAATTAAAAGCATTGTTTTTTTAATTGCTTGTGTCTAAAACAGTTTAAATTCAAGGTATTGTCAAACTCTGATAAATGGTTGTTGCATTATTTGGGGGAAAAAAAGTTATAAAGATTCGCATTCATTCGCGCAGTTGTGCAAACTGTAAAGTTACATTTTCGAATACTTTGTATGTAATTTAATGGTAATATTTAGAATAATAAACATCTATTGTATTCTCTCTCTCTTTTAAAACTGATGGAAAAGAAAGGTGATATATAAATAAAGTATATTAAGAAATTGCTATTTTCATTTCATTTGCAGTTGCAGAATTTAAAGTAAACATTCTATAAAGCTGCTCTTATTCCTTAAAGTGTTATTCTTATATTATGCATTTTATAAATTGTGTGGTATTTATAGAATGTTGAAGATTATTACTAAATTATCCACTTAACAATTTATTTATTCATTTATATACTATTAAAGAAGGCTTAATAAGGCTTTCTGTACAAGATGAGACTTGGTGTAATTACTTTTTCTAATAAAAATATTTAAATATTGATAAACCACGGAAACTGTCTTTTCATAGCATTCCTCACATTTTATCGAAAAAAAAAATCATTTAGTTATGATTTTAACTTGCTTCTGATTACTGTATTTATACACATTTTACATTTAGAATTATAATATGCGTAAGAATAATTTCGATTGTATTGAAAATTTAGCATATTTTGGAACGTTTATTTAAAAAGAGCACAACTACAAACCTTAAATCCGGCGCATAACGTGCACTTTTAACACAAAAAATAAGATCGAAACTTAAGGTGCGCGTTATACACCGAGTATAAAAACGAGAGTTTTAAAAATAACAAAAGAGATGAGCATTAAAAAAAAACTAATTACTTCTACATGTATCAAAATACTATTTATTTAAGAAAAATGTCATGGCTTATGAACTAAAAGATTTGTAGCTCTGGAAATATACTATTTTTTTAAAAGTATACGATAATACCTCGACTAAATGACTTCAAAACATAAGAGTATTGTATACCAACATTTCAGATTTCTTACTAAAAAAAGAGAGGTGCGCGTTATACGGCGAATGTACCTAAAAATTAAAAAATGCAGCTTGAAAGTACAGGAACGTGGTGTGCGCATTATACTCCGGATTTTACGGTAGTTATACTTTATTTTTATTGCCCCAAATATTTTTTTTAATTCATAATATCAAAGTTTAACTGAATGTAAATTAATTTGTAAACTTTTTGGAAATACTTAGAACACTACATATATAAGCTAAAGATTCATTTTATGGTACGTGCGTATTATACCTTGAATACATTTCACCAAATAAAAACAAATGTCGCCAATTTAAAAGATATTGCTAAATTTTGTCTTATTTATAATTATATTGGAATAAGCACTGGAAACAGTTTTCCACTTTTGGTTGCATATCGCAGGATTTGGCGACATCTTTTGAGTTTGAAAAATATTGGTCAACGGTACAATACATTATAATATGTGAAGGCATAGCACATTTTGAAATGCGATTCCAGTTTTAAAAATCTCAAATTATATTGGTTCCACAAACAAATTTAATACAAATGTATTGCCAATTCTAAGAAATAATTTTTTTTTATCACTAAATATGAGTGCAGTTTCTTTTATATGTATTAACAGGTTCTCTAGTTCATTTGTTTTACATAAAACGAAATTTTCTTTATTTGCTGCATTGAAAAAAATATGCTCTCATCCTGATTAATTTTCTAATGAAACTTTTCTAAAAGTGGGAGCAAAACCACGTTAAAAAAATGCCAAAAACAATTAAGTAAATATATAATATATAATTATCGTTCAAAACACTAAATCTGAGAATTTTCCAACCATTGATTTATTTTTAACGCCATATTTGCTTTCCTATCCGATTAGGTAAAATGTTAAATTTACTAATGAACAACTTGTACATAAGGTATCTAATGAATACTTTTTCACTACTATATATTTTCTTAGACATTATAGAAGAATTAAGGGACATGGTATGATTTAAGCAAAAATTTTTAATTTAAGGATTTTTAATATTTTTTTTGGTTGCCTCCTATGTATGTTCCTACGTGAAACATATTTTGTGCTCAAAATTTCAATTCCTGTCATTTTTTAAGGAAAAAACTCTAAATTTTTGAAGTGATTTTAAAATGCTACTCCTCCTACAAAAATTGACATACAAGCATGAAATTTGATTTACAAGTACATTAAACTATGTATAATAAAAGTTGGTATGGGTTTTGCGTTAACGTGATTGGTATTCTCACAATACTTCTTTTTATGAATGTTTATTGAAAATTCCTTAGAAAATGTATAAATTCCGAGTTTAATTATTTTTAAAAAAATAAATATTGCTTTTATTCAAAAATGCATACCAACTGTTGTTACATGTACTATTGGGAATAGGTAAAAAAATATTCAAAGCATTAGGCGCAATAGAAAAAAAAGCCTTAGCATTTTAAATGAAGACAAAATAGTTATTTTATCTTTCTGAGATACGGCAGTTTTTAAAGTTTTGATTTGCCATAGGGATGTGAATAAAAACGAACGTAAAATCTATCATAATTCTGCGTTTTTTAAGAGTTTAGAGCTTTCAAATTTTGTGAGGCTATAGAAAAGTACATAAAGAAAAATTTAGGCTAAAAAAATTAAATTTGATGTTTTGACCGATTTTGGTCAATTGAATCGTACTGTGTCCCCTTAACAAATATATAAATAAAACTTTATAATTCTCATTAATTTTCTGATATACGTTTGTGGCAAATCTATTGGATAGCTCCGATCTGAGACACATATGTGTGACGAATCTTGTGTGTGTGTGTGTGTGAATGTATCTGATTCATACTTTTTGCAATGAATTTCGGAAGATTCTCATTGCCCAAGAAAAATAAATGTAAAAAAAAAAATCCACAAATACCATTGATAAGGATCACGTAGTAATAAAATTAGTCTTACCCTATCAAGCATCTTGTTAGCCTTCCAGATAAACTCGAGAACCACGATGATAGCTCCAAGACACGATCCGATACCAAGAACCAAGAACACACCACCCACGTTCCGGATACCCATTTCCGCGGAAGAGGAGCTGCTATCATCAGGACAACGTTCAGACGCTTTCCACCATTTGTCTTTTAGTATTTGAAGTTGCTGTGATTCTTGAAGCGCTAAAATACCTCTAGACAAGACAGCTCTGTACGGAGAGCCTAAATTGAAGTAACAAGATTATACATATAATAAGAATAACATATTACGGGCTTTTGTATAAATTTGCAAAAAAAAGTCTTTCATTTTATTTTTTAAAGGAATCTTCATAACATTTGTCATAAGATATTGTTTCCCTTTCATAGACATTCAGTTAAGTTTTTTTCTTCTATTTTTATGCATTTGAATACAAAGTTGGGTCGGAAAAATAACTACAAAAGTCGTTATCATATGCATTTATTTTAAAATGGAAGTCCGACCTTATAATAATTAGTTTAAGGAAATTCCGTATTTATTATATTTAAGAACGTACATTTTATGTACCAAAGTATTTTTAATATTTAGTTAATTTAAAAGAATACTAAAATTGTTACATTAAGAAAACAAACTAACAAAAAAACATCGGTTTTTTTTCCCCTTAAGATACAGTTATCCTAGAAATAAAATGACCATCTTTTTTTCCCTGTGCACTTCACGCTTGATGAAAGGTTACACTAGAAAAGAAAATGTCTATAAATAAAATGAAAATCACCAGATTTTGCGAAATTGAATATTTCTTTCTTTTATTTTAACGATCTTTTCACTCCTACCACCATGAAGTTCGTGGTTCGTTACACTAACAATCTTTATTTTTTTCTTTTTAAAGAAAAAAAAATGTAGTTTTAAATTTTAAAATAATTTAAATAAATAGACACTTATCAGTACGCATATGAGTTATAGCATTTCTTGATTCTGAAAAATATGCACTTCTTAAAATTGTTATCGAAAAATCTATTTCTTTTTTAAAATGTATGATGAGCGGATACCCTTAAAAATTAAAAATGTAGACATTAACATTAAAAACACATTATAAATGTATCTACTGACATAATTCAATATATGTGTATACATAATCAACTATTAAAACAGTTATTTTGCATACTGTGGAGGGACTTGTGGAACAGGATCCTAGCCACTCACTCTAGAAACTGTGCTTTAAATATATTTAATGCACAGGCTAATGGTTCTACACATTATTTTTTTAAATGTTAAAAATAATAAAGTAAATGAATATTTTTTAAATGTTAAAAATAATAAAGTAAATGAACTTTTATCAATTTCATTAGTCATGCTTTACGTTTATTTTACCAATGCACATATGAATGTTAGCTTTTGATTATGATAAATTTTGCCATTACAGGAAGTTGATAGATGTACCCTCCCTTCTAATGCATTTTAAAATGTTTTTTTTTTCTTTTTGAACATAATATAATTTTGTAATACATTTCTTCATTTACATACCGCATTTTATAAACATATTTCTTGAATATGAAAAATATTTTACACATATAATGTAAAATAATGCATAGGTAAAATAATCTTTATTAATTTTTTTTAACATTTAAAACGTTATTTTCTTAAAAATATTAGACACTTCTATCACTTTCATTTTTGATGTTTCACTTTTATTTTAGCAATGCACCTATGACATAACTTCCATAGAAACAAGTAATATAAATTAATACGTAAAAAAAAATGAATCAATTCACTCACACATACTCAGATCAACAAAGGAAATTTTTTATTTTAGTTACTTTTTATTCAATAGCTACAATTATTCTAAATATGTATATACATATGACAAAATCACAATATTAAGTGAAAAAATAGAAAGTTGTTTTCCTTGCAATTTTCCTTTTTATGTATGGTGTTGGACTATTTTTTTTGTTACTGTTTATTTATTAATTAAACTTTTAATTATTGTAGTAAAAAGTATTGTAAAACAGAAATCACGTTCTCAGAAATTAGGGCATCCTCAGATAGAGTTCAAAAACCCCAGGGAACTTTGGAGGGGGAAGCCCCGGCCGGGAAAACGGCAAAACAATTTTCCTTTCTATATATGCTGTTAGACAATTATTTATGTAAAATTTACCTTTTTTTAAATTTAAAAACTAAAATTTATATTTAAAAAAAACTTTTATTAACTTCAAATCCCACCAACAAAAAGCAAAAAATATAAAAAACAATGCCCATACATTCCCGCCCCAAATTATTAATTGCCATCCTTATTTTCTATTGCTTTTTAGAAACCCCCAAAACTTCTCAAAATTTAAAAAAGGGTAATTTTTAATTTCAAAATATTTTCCAAGTTTTTTTGGGGAAGCGAAAATTAAAATTTTTGTATTACTTTTTTTCTTTTTAAATTTTCCCTTTTTTATAAAAATATTTTTAAAAAAAAATTCATTTTACATACAGGTGTCAAAAATGAAAAAAACCAAAATTTAAACCCATATATTATTTTTGAAAAATGTACTAAAACTGATAATCTTTAATTCTTTTTTTTAAAAAAAGTTACTTTAAAATGTTAATAAAATAAAAAAAAATTTTTATCAATGGACATTTTGGGTGTAGCTTTTTTTTGATTCAAAAAATATGCACTATTTTTTAAAAACTAAAATTGCCTTTTAAAAGCAAAAGAAATTTCAAAAAAGTATATTTTTAGGGGAAGTTTTTTATTTCATAAGTAAAAAAGCCTGTTCAGCGCTGGGCCATACAGCTAGTATATTATTATATTCAAATCGGGTTTTATCCCCGCGGGGTGTTTCCAAAACCCAAACTGCTATTTTCGTTCTACATACTGCATAGAAATATAAATAAAGTAATTTTGCTTTTTATGTTACCCAGGGAATTTTTTTATAAAATAATATTACTAAAATAGATTTAAAATTAAAATTTATTTTTTTTTTAAAACTTAAATATATAAATGAAACCAATTAAAAAACCCAAAGGCAAGTCTTAAAATGGCTTTTTGAAAAAATTCAAATATATTTTTTTCCCCCTTTTTCCCGGAAATGTAGGCCCAATAATCTTTTTCCCTCCCAAGAACTACAGGAGAGCAATAAAATACTAGGGGCATTAAATTTTTTTGGGGAAACAAAATCCACTTTTTGCTGTTTTTGAGATCGGGAATCTCTTCCCTCCCCTTTTTTCTCTAATTTTTTCCAGGCCCTAAATGTAGAAATTACCTTTACCTTTTCCCATCCCCATTCAATCAGATGTGCCTTGGCATCGAAAAAAAATTTTAGGCTTTGGGAGAATCTTGAAATTTTTTCATGGGCCCCAGAATGTTCATTTTTTTCAACAACCCCCCCGATTTTTTGTGCATTAAAAAATTTTTTATGGGTTTAGAATTATCCCCCCAAACACTTTTTTTTAAAATTTTTAAAATTTTTTTTTTTTTTTTAAATTTCACGAGGAATTACAAATATATGCGCAACTTGATTTTTATGTTTATGTGTGTTATCATGTTAAGTTTATCTTGATATCACGGCAATTCAGCACAACAACGTCTTAATCCAACAAAGATGGAAAACAAACTGAAGTAGAAAAGAGGGATGGGGATTAACGTGTCACCAGAACCGGAAGGGTCAATAGTAACCGTATTCCGTTCCCACTCCTTCACACCATGCCTAACGGCTGGAACATGCGCAGTTCAGGAATTTCTCACTCTTTGTATGTTGTGATCAAGTATTTTCTCAAGCCTATATATATATACCAAGCTTATTCAATGGATATAAATATTTGAGTGATAAAACGTAATGGGGTCTTAGAGATTATCACTGTTTAAAAACCAAAGGGTTGGCAAACCTTTAAAAAATAATTTACAAATTTTTTAAAAAGGGCCTTTTGTTTTCCCAACAAATATAAAAAAATATATTTTTTTTTTTTCTATATTTAGAAATTCAAAAACTTTAAAAATTTTAAAAAAAATTTTAAAGAAAAAAATTAAAATAATAAAAAAGAAAAGAAAACATCTTAAAATTTTTTTAAAAATAAAGTAATTTTAAAAATGTTTTCTTAAATCCCTTTGATAAAAAGTGTCAATGGTTTTTCCCTTTGAAAAAATAATTTCAGAGACATTTTTACATTTATAAAAAAAAGGGGGAAATTTAAAAAATAATAATAAAAATTTTGGAAAAATTTTTTTAAAAAGGGGTCATTCTTGGGAAATACAATACATCCTGTAACAAGATTTCCAGGGGGGAAATTCTCATGTTCAAAATTTTTAAAAAATCCTTTATATTTCCCAAAAATTTTTTTGGATAAGATTTTTTTTACAGATTTGGCATTTTAAATTTATTAAAAATACTGAAATTTTGTTTTTAATTCTGTTTTCCCAATTATTTTTAAGTAAATGTTATACTTACCCGGTGGCGTTTTTTCCCATAACCTTTAGAACCCCAAAATTTCCCCTCCTATTCTCTTGGGGATCACGGTTTTTTTTCCCAGTAAAATACCTTATACTAGGGAATTCCATAAGAAAAACGTATTTTCCCCATTTTAAAACTCCCCAATACCCTTTAAAGTTATCTTCGGGAAATCCCGATGGTCTTTGGGATTCCATAAAAAAAACCACATTCTTTTTATTTTGGGATAGCGTTCGGGAAAAAATTTTATTGAAAAAAAATTTTTCCCTTAATTTAACTGTTGAAATAAATTATGAAATGTTTCCTAGAAATTTCTTTTTGTATCTCATTATAGTTTAAAGGGGAATTTTTCCCAAGAGTTTAAAAAAAGAAGAACTATTTTTTTTAAACGTTTAGGATTTTTTTGGAAATACATTTCGGGTACTTTTTTTAAAAATACATTCTTAAAATATTTAAAATCTTAATGGGGCTTCATAAAATTGAATTATATTGCAACATGTTGCGTCTTATTCCTATTTATACAAATGTTTTGTTTATATTCATTTTTCTAGATTGAAAAGATTTACTTTTTAGATAATCTTGCATACATAAAAATAAAATACTAGAAATCGTTTTATAAAGATGGAAACAAAAGTTATATCAAAATATATATTCTCAATATATTAAAATAACCCCACGGGAAACACCTATACTTAAAATTTTAATCTTATAATGTTTTTCTCTAAAGTATAATTTTGGAAAACCATGTTTCCCAAAAAATTTTCATTTCAAGTCGTACTAAGGGAAATTTAAAACCCATATTTTAACTGGGTTTACTCTGATAGACTTTTGGGTTTTGACTTTTAACCCCCCTTTAAAATTTTATTTTGTGATTCCTCCAATTCTTTTCCCTTTTAAACTTTTAAAATTGGGAAATTTAGATAGGGGGAAAACCCCCATTTGAAAAATTTCTGAAGAATTTTAGAGGGGTTTTATTTTACTAAAGATAAAGTGGCCCATTACTTTATTACTAAATGATTTCTTATCTAATATCATGTAAAAGTTAATTTTGGGCTTTCCGTTTTACCCCTTTTAGTCCAGTTTAATTTGACTCGAGACACTGCTTTTTTATCCCCCCCCACCCCCCCAGGAACTGGTTTTAAAGGGAAAAGGGTTTTCATCCCAAACCCTATGAGGGGTTGGGAAATATCCGACTTTGGGCCTTACTGAGAGGTTTAATTTTTCCCCAAGACATTTTTTAACCCTAAAAATAAACTCCTTTTTCCGTTCCCTTAAAAACGTGGTTTAAAAGGGTTTTTTTGGGAAATTTTAGTTTTTCCCCGGGTTCAAATGTGGGAAAAAATTTAAATTTGGCCCTTTATTGTTTTACGCTTGTGCAAAAAAAATGTTTAAATTTTCTGTTCTGATTTTAAAACTAACTAAATTTAAAAAGATATTTTGGTTAATATACGGAGCTTTTCCCAAATTTCACACCATAAAAACCCGGGGAAATTTTAAAAATTTTATTTACATTTTATAAAAATGCATTGGGTTTTTTTAAAAAAAATATAAAAACCCAAAGAAATTGTATTTATATAAAAAAATAAGCTTTTTTAAAATTTTTGAAATTGACGTCGAATTATCTAAAAAAATCAAGTTATTCAAGATTATAAAAAAATATCCTAATTTTTCGTATCTTATTAAATTTGAATGATAAATTTCCAAAAATGTGTGTTGTTAAGCTGATCAATATAGTTTATTATTCAAAATTCCCCAATAAAAAAAAACTTAAATAATATTATTAATTTCCCTTTTTACTTTAAAATTTGAATTTTAATCTTTTTTCAAAAAATCTTTTATACTGTGCCCCGGGAAAACTATTTTACGATTTTTAATAATTTCGGTTAAATCACTCTCTCAAATCTTTTTTTTTCTTTCTTTGGGGTGGGGCTTTCTGCGCTTTAAAATTTAAAGTCAACCAAAAAAAGAATCTCATGGGGTTTCGTTCCTTTAAAACTTTGATTATATATATATATATATATATATATATATAAAAATATATATATATATATATATATATATATATATATATATATATATATATATATATATATATATATATATATATATATATATATATATATATATATATATATATATATAGAAAGGAAGAAATCTTTTGGTTTGGGTTTAATAATTGATTTAGCTTTTTGCAAAGTTAAAAGTCTTCTTTTTAAGAGGGGTTTTTATTGTATTTTTAAGTTCAAATTGCGGGGGGAAAAGAGAGAGAAATAACTTGGGGACTCCCAAAAATAATGAATCTAATAAAATTACTTTCCAAGTCGATTTCCTCCTATTTTCTGACGAATTTCTTTCAATTATTCATGTTTTTCAACAATCAGTTTTTTTAAAAAATATGGTTTGCTTTTTTTGTGAACGGTAGTCCAGAGGGTCATAAAAAACAAACTCATTTACCGGTTTTTCAATCGTATGCCAATTCGTGCCACTTTAAACACCTGGTTGTACAAAAATTTAAAACCAAAAAAAGGTTTTAATTTTTTTACTATTTTTTTATTTTTATTTTTTTTTTTTTTCCTGTGTATTATTGGTATTGGATAATTGTATTATTTTTGATGCATTTGTATAATAATTCTGTAATAATGTTTTTTTTTCCTTTTCTTATACCATTTTATGTCTTCATTATTATTATTTATTTTCGGTATATATTTGTATTATGTATAAAGTATACGTATGTATATCGTCGGTTTCTTTTAAAAACCCGTATAATGTTATTTTTTCTGTATTCCCCGCTGTTCAAATTAAACTTTTTATTTTTTTTAAAAAAGACTGGGATGGGGGTTTTTCCCGAGGGGGTCGGTTTTTTAGCTCTAAACCCTTTTCCGGGGGGAGGGTCGATGCTTTTGGGGGAAATTGCGTGGGTCTCTTTTTCCCTTCCCGATTCATTTTTTTTAAAAATGGGAAAATTTAAAAATTTGGAAAAAAAAAAGTATCAGCCGGGGGGTTGTGGGATCAACTAAAGACTCCAAATTTAAAAAAACTTCTTTTTCCCGTCCCCTTGGGGTCCCGTTGGTACGTTTCTATCGGTTTTTTTATTTTTTTTTGATTCATTTGTAAGAATGCTGGAATAATATAACTTCTTGTTTTCCTTTTTTTTTTTTTTTATTTTTCCCCTTTTTTTAATTTTTAAAACTTTTTATTTTTTTTTTTCATAATTACCCTGTATATATCAGTTACCTTTAATTTGTATTATGTAAACTTACTATATGTACTGCTGTAAAACAAATATAAACCAACATTTTTTTTCAAAAGACGAATGCGGGGTGGTTGTTTTTTCGGGGGATTGGCTTGTAGCTTTTATAATTCCCCTTTTTTTAGGGAGTTCCTTGGGTATTCTGCCGATACTCCTTTTTTTACTTCCCGGAAGGGTTCTTTCACTCCGCATTCATTTTGCTAAAATTTTTTAAATTCATAGCTATTTTTGTTTTGGTAGAAATTATCCTAGTTTTGCCAATCAAAGGGGGTTGGGTTGGGTTTTTACCTTTTCCCAAAAATATATTAAAAATCAAGTTTTTTATTTTTTTAAATTTTTTGCATTAGGGGGAAATGCCCTTTTTAGGGTTTGGGGCGGGGTTCGGAATTCAAGGGGAAAAGGGCTCGCCAATAATCAAAATTTTTTACCCAGAAATTTTACCAAAATGACTGAATTTTTAAACCGGGGGTTTTACAGGGAACCCGGGGAAAACTGGTCTTCGTTTTCCGGGAAAATTTTAGTAACTCATCTTTAAAAAGGGAAAGAACTTTTTTTTTTAAATTCAGTTGCTTTTTATCAGGAAAAAGGTACATCCATTTTAGATGTACTTAAAAGGAAATTCCCCAACATAAACCCAAAACACAACAAATTTTTCTATATAAAAAACTACAAAAGATCCCAGATTTTATAGGGACAGCTTTTGGGCTCCAAAACAAATCCCCTTGAACCCGTTAATCTTTATTTTTTTTATAAATTTTATTTTACAAAAAGTTTTGAAAAAAAGTTATCAGATTGAAATTAGGAATTGGGGTTTATTTAAAAGGGGAAAAAATAATAATTTTAAAAATTATTAAAAAAAAATTTTATAACTGTCAAAAAACTCCTTTAAAAAGGGAAACCAATTTGAATTTACCCAAAAAGGATTCCTTAACTGGGGCCTTTTTACGGTAAAAGGGGTCTAAAATGCAAAAAAATTTCCCTTAATAATGAAAAAAAAAGTTCTTAAAAAACCCCCCTATAAATTTAAATTCAGAAGAAAAAAAAAGGGAAAAAACATACTTGAAAAAAAAATTCATTTAAATTTAGCCAGCATAGACACATCCGTATTGAATAGTTGTCTGCTTGGCAAGATCCGCTGCACTTTCAATGGGAGAAGTCATTCTTTGAGCAGTCAAGAAGGCAGCTAAATTTGCTGTGTATGATGAGATCATGATGAGCGTGAAAAACCACCAACTACTAGCTACCATTCTTGTTGAGATCGCTCTGGATTGAGCATAAAAGAAAGCAAGAGTGATATGAAAAATGAGATCACTTTTATTATTTAGACTAGGGTTATTAAAATTTTCTGGAAAATTTATTTCAAGAATAGTATAATTTTAAGAAAATACATTTACTAGAGGTTTTTGTTTTAATATATTTGTAATAAATTTTTTTATTAAATTTAAGGTAAATTTTGGCAAGTAATATAACTTACCGATTCTTTTTCGAAAGCATTTAATTTTTTTTTTTTACTGTTTTGTATGGCAACGAGTTTTAAAAATATTGCTGAATTTCGATATGTCTAAAAATGACTTATAATGGATAGCTCATAATTAATTTAAATTATAAGCTATTATTTTTTAAATTCATTCTTAAAAAGAATATAAGTATTGACATTAAGTTATTTTCACACATGCATACTTATTAATTAATTAGACTGATTAGCTTACATTTAATATTAAGATCACCGTGGTTATTTTAAATGAATGTGTTACATCTATGCAAGCAGTTCACTTCGAAATTATGCGTGAATTTTTTATATTTCACTTAAAGGACAAATTATTTTGTACATCTTTATAATACTCTTAAAAGAATCACATCAAGAGGAAAATTGCGAAATATTTTTTTTCATTATTCAAAAACTCTACGTTTTTGAATATTATTTTAAGCGTTATGAATAACTTTATTAAATATTAATAACAATGGGCAAAGTTAAATTATTCTGGAATAAATTTGCTAATATTTAATAAATATTATTTGTACTACTAGCAGTTTAGTTGCAATTAAAATGTGTTAATTTCTCTGTGCTATCTCATACTCTTTACTCATGAATAGTATTCGATACCAATGCCAACATATATAGTTTTAAAGAACTGCTTTACAACATGTATTTTCACAAAGTTCCTCAGAGCCTTGCAATTTATTACTAATTATCCATATTAAGTAAGCAGAATCTTCCTTTCAAATGAAAAAAAAAATTAGCACATAATATGACGTCAGAAAGTATGAGATTTTAAGGAGATTTACCAAGATTTTAAAATTATTCATTACCATTTAACTCATATATAACTGATGGATGTAAGTAATAATTGTTTTTCAATATGTTTTGATGAATTTAATTTATTTTTAAGCTATTATTTTGAATTCAATCTACATCTTCTATAATTTTGTCTTCACTTTTTATTAGCAAGTGTTATATCATTTTCTTAAAAGTAAGTTACTATTAGTTTGTTAAATTAAGTTGTTATTATTTAAGATATCCGACTACGTTCGGAACCGTGATTTTGCAAAAGCGTATAAATGGATAATATTTATGATATTTAGTGTCATTTAGATTAGAAAATGTATATAAAATTGTTTTAAGAATAGTATTACAATAAAAAATTATTTAAGTACAAGATTTTGACAAAAAATGAACATAGAATGACCCATTTTCAAAATATTCTCCTTTTGTAAAAAAATGCTTTTATTATAACAATATTTCGCCTGTATATAGCTCAGACCTCTATACAAAGGCTCAACTAGAAGTTTTGAAATATATAACTTAGAAGTGGGTTTATCCATGTTTTACGACAACAGAAGGGAGAAATTTTAAGAAAAATACGCCGATAAATATTTCAATGGGTTGTAACTTTGAAAATAATGTGAATTTTTCAAAAATCATAATTGAGCCTCTGTACAGAGGTCTGATCAATATACAGGCAAAATAATATAATAGAATCATTTTTTTACAAAAGGAGAACATTTTGAAAAAAGGTTTTTCTAAGTTAATTTTTTGCTGAAATATTGTATTTAAATGATTTTTTTTTGTCAAAATGTCCTTAAAACAATTTTATACATGTATTCTAATCTAAGTGACACTAAATATCATGAAAATTATCCATTTATGCGCTTTTTTTAAAAACATGGTTCCGAACGTAGCCGGATCCCTTAAATTAAAATAAATAATGTTTTGTAATAAGGTTAAAATTAATGCATATACACACCTTGGAAGAATATCGGACCCTTGTTGCATGATAGACCCGATAGTAAACCAAAAACTATTAAGTAACGTGAATTGATTTTCAACGACGTCATTTTCCGTATCACATGGATGGGGGTTCACCCACTCATACGGACTCAGTCTTGCCAGTATAAACAGGAACAAACTGACACCAAGATATGCTGTTCCCATGTAAAACCAAACCTCTAAAGAAAGTGGCTTAAGAAAAGAAAACAATGGTGGACTTTTCTTTTCTGGTTTCTTGAATAGGATGCTGATGCCGAGGTTCATGAAAGGCATAGTAAAGTCCACAGCATTCTCACGATTGAAGGTAATTGACAAATCAGCTACAGCTATATCTGCTTCCTAGAAGAAGGGAATTATCAACAGTAAAGCAATTCACATACCTTTCTGTCTTTTTTTGCATTTATGCCAAGTTTAGTCAAGTTAAAAGTTTCAATTGTATAATTACGTTTAAAAAAGCAAGTAAATATTAAAAAGTGTAATTAAAAAAGTTCTGATGTCACATTTACTTCTGCAGAATCTGATTAAACACGGTACCATTTTTTTTTTAATTTTAATATTCCTTTCAATCAGCAGCGAGTTTTATAACTCAAAGCATGGTTCCTGTTACGCATTCACAACTTTTAGTGTTTTGCATTGATAAGCGGAAGATCTAAAAATATTTATGTTATACAATAACTTGTTCGTAATCTTCAATCTAGTACTTGAAATACGATATTCTTGAAATGGATGTATGAATAATTCATTTCAGTCCAAAATAAAATTTAAGCTTCTACGTAATGCATTTAAAAATTAAAACAAAACAAAATATTGGTTTAAGTATATAAATTGGTATATTTATTTACCTTCAGACTGCTTTTAAGTGAATGCAAATTCGATTAAATTTATTTAAATTTATATCAAAGCATTGCTTTGACTACGCCTTTAAATTTTATTAGATCAATGAAAAATTTTCTAAAAAATGCAACCTTCTTTTCTTGAAAGAAAAAATATTATCTATATTTAGGCAGTTTTATTTACCCGAAATAAAAATAAATCAAAAAATGACACACTTAAGAATTTAGAAGAATAGTGTAGAGAGAGGAGAGATAATATATGTAATATTTTCCTTATTCCAGTGGATATATTACTGCAGAAAAGAAGAGTAATTTGCAAAAATTAATTATATTTATGAATATTAACATCCATAAATTACGAGCATTATTTTTTGGCTAGTATTTCATAGAACTAAAAAAAATGTATCTTAAAATTTAACTACACAAAAAAACTAATATAACATTTTTAATTCTTTAAACTCACAATAAAAATATATATAAACTGCTGAATCAAGAATTTAAACATCAAGAATGAAAAGAGGTACCAAGGTCAAGGTTAATAAAGATAACATTTACTAGAAAAGACAAATGACAGAAAATGCATTTTTGCGAGGTGAAAAAGATAATAAAACCAGTATTGAGTTTTGTCGCACTCTGACAGTAACCACTGTAATATGCTTTCGTACTGAATGAAAGAGATTTTGGATGCGTTGTTCTTGTAAGGCAGTCCATGTTGAGTAAATGTTGCCAATGCTGATCTGATATAGCAACATATGATGCATGGAATGCAATTGTTCTTCAATTACCGATCAGACATATTCAATATGTGATTGATCATAGGAGAACACGAAGACCAAGACAATGACGTTATCTTTTGAGCGAGGGAATCTTGAATATTGTTTCACATTTTGTTGAGCTTTGTTATATTGGAATTACACCGTAGTCTAGCTTTAAAAGTAAGGGAGAATAATACGCTCGTTAACTTCAAACAGAGCACTATCTCGTCATTTTGTTAGCATTGAGTACTAGGCGGATGCCAGGGTAGTACAGATCGGTTTATAGAGGGATGATTCGCATTATCTCTAAGAAACACTTCCTCATGGGTTGATTTCGGAAATAGACTCTAAAAACTCTCTTTTTTTTCTCTAAGAGTCATTTGAAGTTTAGCTAAAAAAACAGTAGACAAAAAGCATTTTAAGTACTTCATAATGGTATTATGTTTTGTTGTTTATAATCTCCCTGACTCAGTGATGTCAGATCGAGGCCAACTAAATTCACAGTGGCAAAGGGTTAGTTTGTACGCTTGTTGTTATTGCAACCTTGAGCACCATACAGGTGACAGTATTATTTATTTCGGATGCACCCCAATTTTAAAGGATTAAACCCTGAGGGTGGTCAGGGGTCTCTGACCTCTCTTCAACTTCCACCAATCTCACGAGAGGGTTTGCGGCTCGACGAATATTTAGAGTTCCCCATGCATATTGGTATTATGTATTTCTTTTACGTATGACTTGTTGTGTGTGTGTGTCTGCGCTATGGTCATCAATACGTGCATCTTCAACTGAAATGCTAATCCTATCGCTATATGTGCACACGAAAAGTTATGTGGCTTCTAATGTATCTTTCATGATGTTGCACTTTGGTTGGCCAGCAAACAATCATAGAACATATTTAAGAATTTAACAATAAAGGAATTTTTTTAATCGCATGCAATAGCAGATGTATTAATAAAAAAAGTAAGTTGTTCTATTTGTTGTCTCCACAATTTTTAATTGTTTACTTGATAAAAGTTGTGTAACTTCAAATGCACAAAAACTAGTACACAAATGCAAGTTTATTTATCATATAAAATTATGAACATTTCTAATAAATTTTAAAATTTTAAAAAAATATTAGATTAAAGTTAAATTTTATTACTATGTTAGAAGCAGAAATTATAGATCGAGCCAATTTGGCGATGGCGTTCGTTCGTGATGCATTTAATATAAAAGATAAAGAATTTTGATGGCAATTAAGGTAAAGTTGAATAAGACTTTGTTTCAAACTTAAGTACGTGTATGATCATTTGACTGTAGGTGTATGTTGTGTGGTTGCAAGATACATTTTAATTATATCACCAAAAAGGGGGTTTCAAAATCAAATTCAAGGGGTTTTAATTAATCTTAAAATAACATTTACGGCTGTTTATAAAAGTAGAAATTTTCATATACGATACTTAAATTATCACTTTTCAATTAGAAATTACTTAATAAGCTTAGATAACAATTAAAAAAATCTTATATATTCAAGAAGCAAAGTGTTTTTAATTAGTAAAAAAAGTAAGTTAACTATGAAGTTTCTGATATATTATTAACTGTAAGATCAAGGCATATAAACAGAAAAAAGGGGAAACTATTATATTATATAATGACAATTTTTCAATAATATGCTTCTTTTTACTGTGAAATGTATTTGTGCTATTTAAATTGTAGGAAATAGAGAAGCACCCATTAAATAAAATATAGACAGATTAAAAATGCCTTTTGCCTGAAATAGTCAAATGCAGTTCAAATTTTGATATGTTTATTGTCAAACACAATTTACTGTAATGAGCGAAATGCTTTGGCTTTTGCAATGATTTTTAATTGTCCCAACCTTTTTTCCAGGACTTTTTTTACAACTTAATTAAAAAATTTTTTTTTTTTCCCCTTTTTGCTTTTTGGAAAAATTTTGGGGGGCTTTTTCCCCTTTTGAACGTTTCCATTTTTTGCAGTTTTTAAAATAAAAGCCGCAAACCCGAAACAAGGGAATTGTTGAAAAATTTAACCCGGGGTTAAAGGGGACAAATTGGAAATAACCTAAGTTTTGTTTTGGCAAAAAATTAAAATTTTTGGCCATAAAAAGCTTTAAACGAAAAAAAAAAAGAAAAAACCAAAAAACTTTTTTTAACAAAAACAGCTTTTTAAATTTTATTTCTTTATATTTTTTAAATTTTTTTTTTTAAAAAAAATTTTAAAATTTTTTTAAATTAAAAAATTTTTTTATTAAATATTCCCCATAAATTTAGTATTCTTTTTTATTTTTTTTTTTTTTAAGGGGAAATTTTTTATTTTTTTTCTTTGATTTTTTAAATTAAAATTCTTTTTATCAATTTTTTATT